>MPNW01000375.1:58479-65979 GCA_011800805.1 Hirudo medicinalis
ACAAACAGACGTAACAAAAATGGCGATGTGCCGCTCCATGGTGTCGCAAAAGGGTTAATCCCCGCATGACGGATGGCTCCCATCTCTGTCCTCAGCTCTTTTCATCTGAATTTAAGACCCAGTTTTTTTTCCAGCACAAACAAGGATTTTTTTTAAAAAATAAATAAGCGACCTGACTCCTTCGTAAAAAATTCATATAGGAGGGATTATGCAGACGCTCCCTATTAATCTCATGAGTTTCTCAAATCATCTTCTTCTAAAGGCTCTCAAAGATTCTTGCAATGAAAAGACTTTATTGCTTGTATATGTGCTAATGTTTGCTGCATGTCATTGTTAAGAAAGTTCAAATCTAGGTAATTCAAAACCTTCCTATTCAGATAAAGCTTCCCTTTGCCTCTACATTAGTGGTCATGAAGTTATGTTGAGCATAAGTCTCACTCTTATCAAACTCTGTATCGTTATCGTTAACGGATCAATAAAAAAATAAATATCGAGTTTATTTTAAAAATAATAAATAAATTAATTCTTTGGTTTGTCATATTATAAATAACTGAAATACGTCATTTGACTGGAAATTTTTGAAAAATAAACAATTTAAGCACCAGTCGTCAGATGACAGACTAGACAACGTAGGGAAAATTTGTATAAAACAGACATCTCTTCCGGCTCCGTAGCTTGTTGCACTCGTGTAGCTGGCGGTCGCTTTCTTCTATCCTTGAAATCTGCATTAACTAGCCGGCCAAGATGACCGAAACTCAGAGAAAGTTCTTCGTTGGAGGAAACTGGAAAATGAACGGAACTTACAAGAGCATTGATGAAATCCTCACAAATCTCAACGGGAAAACATTGGACCCGAACGCCGGTAAAATTTAATGCATCCTTTACTTTTCAAGTTTATTTTTTCCAATTAAGTTGAGGTGGGAAATAAAGGAGCTTGTTCCGCCCATTAAGTCTTGTGATCGGTTGTTAAGCGTACGCCAAAGTTTCAGAGCAAATGACCTTAGCGCTAATGTCAAGGCCGTTACCTGCCTTTAATAAATGTTTAACTCTGCGGCTTTTACTTGAGATTTATTCGAGAAATTGTGTGCATTTAGAAGTTAAATGCCACCCAAATAAAATAATGATTCTTTTAAGCAAATCATTCATGATTGCACTTTTAAATGTTTTTTTTAAAGTCTGAATAAGTGCTTTCTTCATAAATTGTTAGGCCTGAATTTATTTGTTAATTTCCCTTTCTGGACTTTCCGATGGAAACAAAGGATCGTCTAGATTTTCTTGTTCTTGTTTCAAATTTGTTCTGCATCATGTTCGAACAGAGGTGGTGGTAGCCCCCCCTGCCGTGTACCTCTCCTACGTAAAACAGAAGATCAATACCAAGATCGGAGTTGCGGCTCAGAACGCCTACAAGGAAGAAAAGGGAGCTTTCACAGGGGACATCAGGTAATTGGAATTGTGGAAAGCTTGTCATTTGAGAGAATTTGCACGTCTCATTGAAATTGCACAGCCCTGCAATGATCAAGGACATAGGAGCTCAGTGGGTCATCCTTGGCCATTCTGAGAGAAGGCACGTGTTTGGAGAATCCAACCAGGTCCAAATTATTATTTGATGAGGCATCTCAAAATTTGCATGACGGCATAACACGACATCCAATTACAAGGGTCTATGCTTACGCTAGCTGCTATTTCTAACAGCTGATTGGTGAAAAAGTAGGTCATGCACTGGCAGCAGGTCTGAAACTCATTGTGTGCATTGGTGAGAAGCTGGAGGAGAGAGAGGCCAACAAAACGGAAGAAGTTTGCTTCGCTCAACTGAAAGCCATCGCAGGTCTGTTTCCAGAGATTTTGCGAACGATCATATAAAATCATGTTGGTCGGAACGTTTGCATTCACAAACTCTTCGATTCGATGAGCAGAGAACATCAAGGACCTCAACGATTGGAAGAGGGTCGTCGTCGCCTACGAACCGGTCTGGGCCATAGGGACCGGAAAGGTGGCCACCCCGGACCAAGCTCAGGAGGCTCACAAAAGCTGCAGGCATTGGCTGTCTGTTAATGTGAGCCCAGACGTGGCCAAGAATGTCAGAATCTTATATGGAGGTTAGTCATTCTATCAATTGAGATATCGATGTCTGTCGTGTATCTTAGAATGGGTTACATCGTATAACGAGCGTAACACCTTTTGGTTCCGACATCGTCTGTAGCAGTGGAAATTGTCTGTCGGACGACACATGACCCTATTTGATTGCTCGACACCAGGTTCGGTGACAGCAGGGAACTGCAAGGAGCTGGCAAAGAAAATCGACGTGGACGGATTCCTCGTCGGAGGAGCGTCCCTGAAGCCGGAATTTATCGAAATCGTGAACGCAAGACTCAAGTGAAGATTTCGTCGCTTTAAATTTAAAAGCCGAACGTGTTTTTTGCCGTTCTATTGGTTTGGTATTAGCGAGCTCCTCCCCACTTTTGATTGGCAGCTTTCTTGGAATCCCATTGGTTTAAAAAAAATAGCAAAATAAAACCTCCAAAATTGCAATCTCTCTCGTCTTCACGAATCGACACAATTTTTTAAAATCAAAACTGATCCTCGAGGAACTCGATTCGACGATCGGCCGCAAGCCTCCGAAGCGTACGGGATTCGTCGATTTCTAGGTCGAAGAAAATTCAACGTCGAAACGATCGTGCGGAGTCACTCCAATATTTTAAGCCATGTCAGGGTAACGGCAAAAATCTGAGCATTTTAAACGTCATCGATTCGGTAGTCGAAAGGAACCGTAACGAAAAGCGAGGGTAACGGAATGATGTTAACGAGGTCAATTTTGGTCGGGCGAGCGCGGCCTAGTTTAAGTCTCACAGAGGGCAGACGGCTCCGGGAATCGGTCCTCGGAACGCGAGTTCGAGGTCTTTCTCTTTTTAGAGGTCGTCAATCGAAGTTGACCCAGTCGTGATTGGGCTGAGGGTTGGTTGGTGGTTTTGCTGGAGGTGCACTGAAAATTGAAAAACTATTTGGTAATCGTGGTATCAAATAAATAAAAAAACTAAATTCAGCCTTATTTCTTACAATTTACAAATAATAACTTATATTTTAAATTATTTAATAAATCCGAGCACAACTTAGCGGTCAAAGAAAGTTTGAGAACGAAAACGAACCTGGCAAACTCCTCCCATCCGTCGTTCCCGCTGACGCTGGTCGGGATGTTGAAAGGATTCGCGGACCTGGAATGCTGGTTTTCCAAGCCGATGTCGATGAGCAGGTCGAGATCTGACTGCAGGGGCTGTTGCTTATTGCCGTTGGCGGACGTTTCCAGAGAATTCGGAGGGGCTGCCGGGGAGATTCTCGGGGGTCCCGGGATTTTGATGCCCCCGGGAGGCGGCGGCAGGAGGATCCCGCCCCGACCATCCGGTTGTTTTTGGCGTGGCTTCGTCGTCGACGGGGAGGACGTGTTTTCCCCCGTTTTCTTTGTCTGAAGGAAACATTGAAGTGATAAAATGCCTCGGTGCTTGACGAATTATAGGTTGGTAATGATTACTTTTACACTTTCAACCTCAATTATCCAATATACTAATGAAATAATCAAGCAGTCACGAGTTGCTCAAGGTGATGACATTTTATTGAGCGTTCCTTGCGTCACACGCGACATCGCACGTCATGTCGCATCACAGAAGAATCTAAAAAGATGGCCGACTCACTGCAAAGTTCAACTTGATCGTTTGGCCTTCCTTGAAGCCGAGGTCGAGTTTAGGGCCGAGGTCGTTGAGGGCGAGCGACCCCACCCCGGACGTCATCTCTTGTTCTGCACTCTCCTCTCTTTTGACCTGCCTTGAATATCATAAATCAATGTCATAAGACTGACGCCATTGAGAAAGTAAATTGGCACTGAAACTTCAAGAATGATGTTAATGCAAGTCGACTCGTGATCAAAACTGTCTGTGGACTCACTTGAAGTGGTCTTGTATGGCAACAAGGAGGTCAAAAGAGTCCCCTCTGTCAGCAAAACCAATGCCAATAAAAGCATTCCTGCCTGAGTGATGGAAAGACAGTTTGGTGAAAGAGGATGATGTGTTTGTGCCATTGCAATGTCACGGACGCAACGACACGCAGTTAATTAATGAAATTCTAAAAATTGAATCGAACCAAAACTCGAGCCACACTTCAAAGGCAATATTTCAGTCACACCAGAAAAACATAAATCACTGAATAATCAACACCCCACAAATGTCTGAAAACGTTTAACATGATTTTATGCGATGTTACATAATTTACCACTGAAAATAAATACAAAATTTTGATCGTCTCGGCCACCATGGTTTCGTAGACGAGAAGATCACCGACCGGTTTCGTCTCTGATGCGGACGACAAAGTACCGGCTCGAGTCGAGGACTTGCTCGACTGCCGCAGAAGGATAGGACTCGACGGGACACTGCGCAAAGAGCTCGCCTGCAGAATAAATAGTAAATCAGTAACACGGAATTCGCAATGTGGAAAGTTACCGTGAACGAATGTAATTCTCGAGTTTAGAACGATTCTTTGCCTGTGGTTTTGTCTTCAAGTTTGATGCAGAGGTCCCGATCCTTCGAGACCACCTTCAGCCTTCCCGTCCAGTCGGGCTCGTCCAGTTTCCATTCTGCAGCACTGACAAGGATGTCAAATTTAATAAAATATTGCAAAATTTAAATACACAACATCGGCAACAAGTGTAAAACTTTCTAGAAGTGTGATAATTCACTTAATTTGACTTAATATCACTTAAACACTTAAGTCATAGATGCAAGATTTTCGCAAGATATTTAATCTCTTCTAATGTCCACAATACATCATCTTAATAAGTAAGAAAATTACTAATCAAATAAGTCAAAGCAATCGTTCATGTCATTTGTTCGCTCCATAAACTTTCTTTTCTACGATCATTTCATCTAACCAATCCTTTTACCATATTGACTGAGTCACACGGCTTTAGAATTAAGAAGTAAAATATTGGATGCAAATTACACTTAAAAATCAAACGAAAATTTACCGGTAACCACGATTCGTTGTTCTAGCTGGAACTCTGTACACGAAAACCTCTTGCTTCATGCAAAGAACACTCTCGTACGCCATGATTTTATTATCATATTATTTTTAAACACTTCAAAGAGTTGAGCTGAACCTAAAGAAATTGCCACCCACTTAATAAATAATTTAATATTATCTCACGTCAAAAACGTATAATATAATTTTAGACAATATTTTGCTTTTTATCAATATTTTTCCAACTCACCTTTATAGGTAAATTTTCTAGGCAAAAATTAATACTTAACTAGAACTTGAAATCTTAACTTGATTGGTCAAAATTAATAATGTTACATATTTCGCATTTTTAATAAAAATGTACTAGTTTGAAAAATTCCTTGGAAAGCGTTTTTACAATTGTTGAGCCATTACATTGATATCATATAAACATACGGTTTACCTTAGAAACTTATTGAAATCTGTCAGATTCTAGCGAAGGCTGATTATTTTTAAATTTTAAACAGGAGCCAAGCATTTGGCTTTATCTAAATTTACAAACCAGCTAACACATGTCTGCGAATGTTCTGCATACTTTCAGCACAGGAGTTTCGCAGTCTTTTTCTTTTCTTTTAAGATTTATTATCTTATCTTTCTTAAAACACATGGCCATTTATCCTCGCATTCGTCAGCCCGTACGGTATTCCTCCTATTAATAAATTCATAATTCATGTAAACATTCACTCCCCATTCATTTGCAAGCTCCTTTATTAATCGCACTAATCATTTTATTACCCTTCTCGATCCTTACAACAGAACAAGAGCTACAATTTCCTTGTTTTTTTTGGCTTGTCGTGGGGATGCATAACAAGTAGATTATCTGACTCCAAGAATAAAAATGAGATAAGAAATCCACTGAGGAGGAAGAGTTCATCACCTGCATCTGCCGTTATATCCGCATCAAAACAATCATCGCAACGATGATCAAAGATTTTCATTTTGATCAACGAATATTAATGTAATAACAACGTCAATATATTAGAATCGCTAAATTTGAATATTTCAATCGACAAATAATAATTAATCATCACGTTATGAAGATAGCTGTTAAGAGTAAATTTCAGTGACACATGAAAAATAATTTTCCTTTCCACCACCACCATCATCATCGTCATCGTCATCGTCATCGTCATCATCGTCATCGTCATCATCGTCATCGTCATCATCATCATCATCATCATCATCATCATCATCATCATCATCATCATCATCATCATCATCATCATCATCATCATCATCATCATCNATAACATCCACAATCATAATATAATAACATCCACAATCATAATATAATAACATCCACAATCATAATATAATAACATCCACAATTATAATATAATAACATCCATAATCATAATATAATAACATCCACAATTATAATATAATAACATCCATAATCATAATATTAATAATAATAATGTAATATTCAATAATAATAACAACAACAATAATAATAATGTCATTCATAATAATAACAATAAACAAGAATAGCAACAGTGATAACAACACCACCAACACCAACAACAACAACAACAACGACGACAACAACAACAACAACAACAACAACAACAACAACAGCAATAGCAACAAGAATAATTCTCCCCTCGTTCGCCTATAAAAGGCGAGCTGGGCTTTCAAACCCCAGCGCCAGGCGAAACAGTAGCATGTCGGTGGTGATGTTCGCGGGTTTTTGATGTTCTTGATATCAGATATTCGTCTTTGCTATCACTTGTTCTTGTTGCAGAGAGTGGATTCTTCTTGCTGAATTGGTCATAACAAATTTTAGAGACAATTAAAGAGAAGAAGAACAACAATAAGTGTCGTATTTCGAGAGGGCGTTATTTTTTAAATTGAATATCAAGGTGAATCTTTTAATTGCGCGAACTTTTACTTATTGACATTTTAATTGATAAATAAACGAGACAAACTCCATTCATATTGTTTGGAAAACACTGGAATCGGTCGGGTGAAAAAGTTATTGAAAAGACTCATCAGGACATCATGTCTCCTAAAAGATTAGTGAATCCTTTGTCCTCCTCCTCCTCCTCCTCCTCCTCCTCCTCTTCATCATCATCATCGTCGTCGTCGTCGTCGTCATCATCATCATCAATGATGAAAGCTATTGTCTGCCTAATGTGTGCGTCCTTGGGGAAAGTCGTGAGGAGCGAAATGCTGGGAAGCAGTTTTGACGATCGGAGATCAGGTGAGAGCGGGAGGTTCTGTGTTCGAGTCCTGCTTTGAACTTTTATTATTATTACCTCCGATAACGCAATCGTGATTATCGTCGTCGTCCTTGTTATCTTATTTGTCATCATCATTATCGCCATCATCAACATCGTCGTCGTCGTCGTCGTCATCATCATCATCATCGTCGTCATCGTCTTCGTCGTCGTCGTCGTCATGATCATCATCATCGACGTTGCCGTCGTCATCATGATGATCGTAAACGCCGTTAATATT
>MPNW01000376.1:32070-81585 GCA_011800805.1 Hirudo medicinalis
TATAACTATTTTTATTATTATTATTGTTTTGTTGTTATTATTATTGTTATTATTATTATTATTATTATTATTATTATTACTATTATTATTATTATTATTATTATTATTATTACTATTATAATTCTTCTTCTTCTTTAAATGATTACAAACCCATGAAAGACTACGCACGATGATCCACTTCATATAAAATAATAATTAATCATTCACCGAATCTTTTGCATTTCTGTCTTTTTATTCTCCACGCTCCCATCATTTCCATATCCTGAGATGATGAATCAAAATACTGTAAAATACTGTCCTAGTTTTTCTTCTTGAACAATTTCATTCCATTTTCACATGATTTATGTTTTTACAACAACACCTCACAGAACTTCTTTATTCAAATATTGTTATTAAAGGCTATTCTTAACAATTTACACACTTCCACCCTGATTTGCAAATTAACAAATTATAACTAAGCAGCAAGAAGTTCTTGGTTAAGATTGTCTTCCACAATTGATTATTGTAATTGTACAATTAACGTGGGACAATTCATGGAAAATCTGTTAAATTCAGAATAAACCGTAATTACATAAAAATAGATGTTTTAAGATCAAAATGCTTTTGTCGCCCGAAGCACAATGTCTGTCGTGTTGCGAGTTCAAGTCCTTGGCTTAGAAAGCATGTTAGATCATAAAATATGAAATCTTTTAGAACTCCTGAAAGCCAGAAGTTCTTGCATGTTTTTTTTAACACGCCTCCCTTCTTCTTGTGAGGTCTGTTTAACTTTAATTGAAATTCATGTTTTGCTTTCAAAATCTTTTGCAGCTTCTGACATGAAACTCCAACAAGTCACGAAATTTCATCGATTCGTTGAATGAAATAAATGACAAACTTAAGTTATTAAAGGTTCTTATGAATCCAGACACCGTCACCAATCTTAAATAATTTTAAAATGGACTTCATCCATCGACGCTAGTAATGATTGCGATAGTGATGATGATTATGATTGCGATGATGTTGATAACAATGATAACGATGATGATAATGATTTTCAACATGATTAATATTATTTGACCTACTTTTGCTGTGGTAAAGTAGGCGTGTCTTCAATGTACTCAAGATATTTTAGCGACAAACGACTGTTTCTGACAACCTGCTTCAGAACATATTGTGTTGTTATTTGTTTATTTCGTTGTAGCGTTTGTCGATCATTTCAATTAACAGGACTTCGTACATCTTCATACATTTCCAAACTTTCCAGAACTTCAAGCAATTTCGAAACATCAATAAATGTGTTCCAAGAGATGGCACCTGGAAGGTTGTTGTTGTTGTTGTTGTTGTTGTTGTTGTTGTTGTTGTTGCTGCTGCTGCAAGTCTGCATCAAGAAATAACTGCTGAAGGGAGGATTTGTATTTGTAAGGATGAACTTCTCGTTTAAGGATGAAGAGGAAGATTAGAAGCTCAAAACGTGTTTAATGCTGACAGGAATGATTGCAAGTATAAACATAATGATATCATAATGATAATTTTACAATCTTAATAAATTGCTTAAATAAATTCATTTGCAGCTTCTTATCACACTCGTGATATTTGTCAAAGAACAATAAACGTATTGAAAAACCATTGGAGATCAGCAAATTCTGCCTGAGAGATGAACATCATGACATCATGACATCATGACATTGATGACGTTTTCTGTTCCATTGAATTGACTTCAATGGAGCATCAATTGGAAGTTCAAACATTTCCACCTCGATAAGAAAGTCATCAATCAGACACGCTTCAGTGGACGTGAAAGCAACATGAACATCCAAAAATATTTTTATCTTCTTTCTGTTGCGCCGGTTCCTCCACGCATGACTGAACAAAGCACATCGATTTTGAATTCATTTCTTTCAGACTTTAAAAATTGCTTGCTAAGAAAATTACTGGAAAATAGTGAAAATTGCGAATTAATCACCCAGTAAATCGTATGATGTAGATAATAATTATGTTTTATAATTTATTTGCACACAAAAATATGTAATACTAAATATAAAATATATAATGTGTATATAATATTATTGTGACATTTAACACAAATTCAATTTTATTACGTTATAATAAATTATGAACACAAGTTTGTGGTAATTCAACATGAGACCAAAATTAAGATCAACAATTTCTCTTCAAATCTGACTCGCAGAACATGAAGAGTCTGAGTAAGCAAGCACCAAGGTTGACAGATGACGCCGAGTAGGTTCCGCTCGAATGAATCCCCAATCCTCACTGATGATCCTCCTACGTCAGTCAACAAGCACTGATGTTCACTCATGCAACACTCACCGATGCGTTAAGTCGCAATTTTATTGAATTACTTTTGATTTTTATTTCCAATAATTCGTCCCGAAATGTGTGACACGCTGCACTTTATCGACGAATGTTCAATGAATTGTTGGCATTTTACGAACAATTAATAAATAAATAAATCAACGAATAAATTATGAGCATTCATTTGAACATTCAGGATAATTGAAGAAAAACAAAAGTATTTCGAAATTAATTTCTGGTTTGAATTCTTCAAAATGAAAATATCAAATTCTGTTCGTAACTTGAACTTGTTAATTGTTTCGAGTTTCCCTGCCTCGATTTCCGTGTTAATTAAATTTGAATTTTCATGAAATTCAAAATATTATTAATTATTAATTAATTAAAACTTATTATTAAAAAAATGTTTATTCATAAAAATTATTTTCTGTTAATTAAAACAGGTCATGATTTCACTGCCAACATTTTTTCAACCAAAAACTTTAGAATTTCTAAATATAATTGTTTGTTAGTTCACTAGCATCATCATCATCTTCATCATCAACAACATCATCATCAACACAATCATCATCATCATCATCCACCCACCTTCAGAGGACACCAGTCTCGGATCTCCGACTTCCATCTTTATTCTTCTGCTTCCTTCTCCGTTGATGAGAACGGTTGTCATGGATACGATGAACAACAACGAGAACAACGTTGTGCAACACGATCCTGGTGTCATGTTGTCGTAGAGGTTCAATTCATTGCAGTTGTTGACGTCATGATGATGGTGATGATGATGATGGCGATTTCAAGTTCGCTGTTGTTAAATCACATCATCTTTATTTCTTCTTTAATAAAGATTAAAGTGATAAACGAACTTCGTTTCTTCGATTTGTTGGGAAATAAAAAAAAACAAACTTGTAATCCTTAACTTTACCGGTTAAGAATGATTATTAATGATTATTGATGTAATTAAATGTTTGTGTGTTGTTGTTATTGAAGCAAAAAATATGAAAAAATTAAGTAAAATTAAAAAAGTGCATAATTTGTTTAATAATTCTGCTTTAAAAGTATGTTTTAGAATTCATCTTTTAAAATTATTAAGAATTTGAAAATAACTTCATTCAAGAACTCCTCACCTGCTCCTGAACATCTCCATCGAAATCGAAAGCAAGCTTCCAACGTTCCCTTTTATAAGGTTTGCATCGATGTCAGAGTAATGATGATGATGCTGGCGATTATGATGACGATTGTTTTGTTGAATTTTAGGAATTAACTCAAGAATAATAATTATTACGAAGACCTCCTCGTTCTCCTTAACCGCTTTTAATAACTAAAAGTTCAAGTTTGGTGGTCAGGAACGTCATGGCTTCAGAAATCACTGTTGACAAACAACTCTGAAATATTGTTGTCAACAACTCTGAAATATTGTTGTCAACAACTCTGAAATATTGTTGTCATTGAAATTGTTATTATTGAAAACATTCCAAAAACAATTTCATGACAACTTACTGATACAAATTGTGATCAAATATCTTAAATGAATAAAAAATTAATATTATGTTTGTAATTTGTTACAAATTAATTTCAAGTATTGAGAAGTAAAAATATTTATGAAAAATCAATGCGACAATTTACGCAACCTTCGAAAATGAAGTACATTTGAGTGTGTTTGTGGAATGTGTCGACTTAACGTTCATCGTTCCTCACAGCTTTTCATATCTTTCTTCCTTTCTTTGAGTAAGATCATCAAAAGTTAGGTATTTACGAGAAAGAATTCTGCACAATGGAATCACTCGCAGTTCAACTTCAGTTCAACTGCAGTCAACTTTAAATAAGTTCGCCTTGCGATGTTTGATTTCCATGCTTGTCCTCCTCCAATCATTTTATTGCTTTATTATATAATAATGTTATTCTTCGTTTAAATTTTAAAAGTTTAAATAAAGAAATTTCTCGATATTCTCTTTTAATATTGAAATATTATCATTTCTTGATGCTAGCAAATATTTGGAAATTCTTTCAAATTCATTTGTTTTCAAATTCATTAGATTTGTTTTCAGTTGCATGGAAACAGTTTTGAATTCATCGCAAATATGAAATAATTGTGACTTTCGAATAATTTTTCGAGATAATATCGTTTTCAGTCCTTTTTAAAAAATAACTCTCTTGCGAATGATGAAAACCATTTGCCAAAACATTCGCTTGATGTTGAATGGAGGCGAAAGCACAGGTGAAGTGTTATAATTTCGTTAATATTATTTTATTGTATTACATTATTATTATTATATTATATTATGCGCTTTCCAACTATAAATTAAGTTCAAAAGTAATTGTAAGCAATTCTTGGGTTCCTTGAGTCAACGACATTTATTGAAATAAATCAAGGTTCACTTTTATTTTTGCGTGCTTCAACAGAAGCATCAGAAATGACAAAAAAATCCAAATGTTTGCTTAGATAATGTGAAAGGGGACGAGATTTACCTGCATTTAAATCTGGTAACTCAGCATCATCATCATCATCATCATCATCATCATCGTCATCGTCATCGTCACCGTCATAGACATCATCATCATCATCATCATCATCATGTCAATCGAAGTTCATCACACCTTATAATACACCCTATAATCCAGCCTCAAATTGTGCTGCATAACAAATGGTTCAAAGATTCAAGTGATCGTTGAGAAAATCACCTCATTCACCTGAACAAGATTTTATATTGATGTGTTGATGTACAGACGTACACCCTTGGTTCAGGTTTTTTACTCCGTGAATTACTTAAGCGGATTAAAAGTCAGATTAAAAGTAGAATGGATGCCTGTACATCTTCTCCAGCTCAGATCGATCGAAAGAGGCAAATGGAAGAATACCCTCCAAATCGAGAAGAACGAGAGGGCACTCCTTTATGAACTTTAAATGAGGCCCAAAGGGGACAAGCTATCAAAGCGGATTCCGGCCACGGTCATCGAGGGTTCTGGGTTCACGAACAGTCCGCCTCGAGATCAGACCCAAAATTCAGACCCAGTCGAAGAAGTAATGGACATCCCGCTGATCACCGAAGTCAAAGCACAAAAAGAAGTCCGAAAACGTGGACCCTCGACAACCTAACCTGAGCTAGCTTGGCACCTGTTCCAAGAACAGTGTTGTGGAAAGGAATGCGCACTTTAAAAGTTTGTAATGTTAGGGAATTTACAGCCATGACGCATGTTTTACCACATCAGTTCTTTGTTGTTGTTGTTGTTGTTGTTGCAGTCACGATTGATTAACAAATCAATGAATAACTTTTACTTCTTAATCCCCGCCTTTAAACATCCATTGAACTTCATTACAAAAGGTACGGAGGAAGTGGAATTATTACGTGGAATTGCTTACAATCTCACGATTTAACTAATTTAATGTGACTAATTTACAATTTCATTTAGTTAAATAAGTTTTAAAATAAATTTTTTGGGCGATTTTGTCCTGGATTATTTTGACACTATATTTGTGCATACCCACCAGGTACCAGTCACAATCAGCAAAACTGCAAAACAAATCAATTCACTTTTCAGGGAGCAAAACTTTCAAAAAAATTGTTGTTCGGTGTTACTTAATTTTATATTTGTTTGGTGGAATTAATTCAACAACTTTATATGAATCGTCGTCAACAAATAAACAAATAGTCCAAGCGTCATTCCCCAGAACATAATCTCACTTCAGATCCACATCCAGTGAATAGTCATTCAAGGGATTTCTATGTATTAACTAGCAACCAGGATATTGCGTCAGCAAATCAAATAACTATCAAATAATACCACTACCTTGTGAACTGAATAGTTGGTCAATAAACTAACTGAAAAACTTGCTAGTTTACGGACTCCCAGTTTATTGCAATATGCATGGGTGATGAATAATTGACAAAAATCAAATGAAATGACGTTTGTAAATTGCGGGCACATTCTTTAAATCTTTAAATTCTTTAAATCTATCAATCGATCATTTGCATGCTCTGACGTCTGCATCAGTGATAACAAAAAATCCAAATGTTTGTGAAGGTAATTTAATGGCGGAGTCCTGATTCTTTTCCTTTAAAACTGGCAATTTGTTATCTTTTTCCAATTTTAGTTCATCTCCATTTAAAAGAACTTTTCTGAAGTCAAAAAGGTAATATAAATGCAGTTTATTTACATAGCGCCATATAGCGTCAGAGGCTCTTCTTGTTATCCATTATCCTTCCCAAGGGAGCCTGTAGCAGTGCAGGCTGGATTCGAACACGACACATTACGACACATTGCCATTACTGCGGTTGCAGGAACGCAACTCATTCGGCCAACCCGCACATACCGAGGTTAAGGTTAATCAAACTTATCAATTTTATCAATCATTATTTTTTAATCGAGTAAAATGTGAACATCATTAATTCTCAAAACAATACTTTGATGTAATGCCTTCGTCACCGGGAGTCAGAATGTACGAATGAACTTTTTTGCCATTGTAATTATTTAATTTGAAAGTCACTTCCTCATTTTCAAGGTTAAGAGCAAATACAGTCAGAGCACCTTTGTTGTATTTTTTTCCACTTGATTTGATAAATCAGTAATAAATATAAATGAAGTATAGATAAATCAGTAATAAATGTAAATGGAAAATATCGACAAACCAGAACTAATTTTATAACAATTTCTTACTTTTCATTTACTTTTGTGCATTGTGCATAGACTCTTGTTTTATTGGAGTTATCATTTATATCTACTTTAAAAACTTTGTTGCCCACTAAAGAATTATGTACATGCATTAACCAGTAGTCCTGAAGTTAAAATATTAACACATGTTTCAATCTTTAAATCTACTTTTTTATGCAAATTAATTATTGCTCACCGGATTTGGATCTAAATTGTCTTTATCAAGGAGTCCATAGTAACCATTGTAAATTGTTTGTCTTATCACAACTTTCACGTTGTTAACTGCACTGAGTCCCAATTTGTCCAAAGTTCTAAATAATAGGGAATCTATTCACAAACCGACTGAAAACACATTTTTGAGGACACAAGAGAAATTAATTTGAAATAAAAAAAATCGATTCAATTCAATACAATAATATCGTGAGCAATTTAGATGTAAGTGTATTGCACACATTATAGATAAGATAGTAAAGTCCATCGTTGAGGAATGATAAGATAGGCAGGAAATATTATGATTAAAAATGATATTTGGAGATTTTTCAGAAAAACAATTAGCGTTGCTCAATCAGGAAGCTTAAATACTCTAAATTTTAATATTCTATTTGTTTTAACAAATGTTCCAGAAGGTTCAAGTTGTAGAAGGCTTCAGAAAGTCATAGCCAGTACTTGCTTATAATACTTACTTAAGATTTTAGATATTTAGTATTGTGGTGGCTTTTTTTAAACTAAACAGAATTGAACAATTTTCCATCATTTAAGAGGCAAAAATGCATCGATTTATGACATATTTTTAAAAATTAAAAAAAATCATAACCCTAACGTTCGTATTTGAAACACTGTGTTAAAATTATTGAGTATGACTGCTGATTTTACACTCTTATTACTTACGTGCACATAAGGTAATTACAGCTCAAGAAAAAATAAACGAAAAAATGTATCGAAGGACTGGCAAACAACTAACAAAAATCCTGAAACGTATCTGTCAGAAACATCTTTTGTTCCACTGCTGTATCCAGAACTTGTTTCTCCAAGCCATATTGATTTGTTTATGTGTGGCGAGCCTTTTAATTCATCTTTAACTTTGTTGAATAATAATTGCAATTTCTCAAAATATGAAACGTTTAAGTATGTCTCTTTGGTTGAAGTGTTTCCGTTAAAGTAATACCTGTAAATTTAAATCATTCAACAATTTAACGATTGCGCTCTTTCTAAAGCCTCTGCAAAAACCTTTTTACGTGTTATAATATGAATTAGTTGAAATTGCTTTCGAGTGATGAAATCAGATAACTACTAACTGGTGGATGGTAAAAGCAGTTATGTGGTCACCAGCTGCATCTGCCAACCTGAAGAAAAACATTTAAGCGATGAAAATCAATTTAAATTTTGAATAGGAATTATTTCTGTCAACAAACCCTCTAATAAATTTTACTCCCATCCAACCTACATCAGGTCCGACAAGAGATCCTTTACTGATGGAAGAATATTTTGGATCTTGGAGGAGTTTATAAAGGTCTTTAAAATCCTGACCAACCTGCTTTTCGGTCAAGTTGTGAGCAGTTATATGGTTTGGTTCTAAAATTGCGGAGCAAAACACTTCAAATAAATACGAGTGCATTCCACAGTATTTCATCCAATATGAATTTGAATTTGAATTTTTTTCGCTTTTGAATTAAATCTTATATGAACTTTTATTACAGTTAATTTTATTAAGTGCAGCAAGATTAAAATAAAGATTAAATAAAGAAATAAAACTTTAATTAATTTAACGACAATGATTTTCTTTTCATGTTGAATGTTTAAATTGCTTACGAACAAAAATGAAAGAGCACGTGTACAATTATGAAAGTATTACGTGCATTATTTTTTTTATAATTTGTTGGAGCCGTTGTAATTATTCGTGATGAATAATATTGCCCTTGAGTCGATTTTATTCAGTTTTATTCTCTTAATTAAATTAGTAATTCGTAACTATTCGTAATGAAGCCGAAATATAATCTTAAGTCATATTTATATAGAAATATGAAAGAGGTCCGCGAATTAGTAAGATTATTGAGCAATTATTGGTTATCTGGCGTAAGATTTATTGCGGGATTTGTAACTTTAACTTTCTGACGTAGATCTGCCTTACAAAGGTTCTAAAGATAACATTATAAACTTAGTATATATAAACTTAATTATACAAGTTATTTAATGTTTTGCCGCCATGGTTACAACAATATTAAGAAAATCCTATAATACAAAAAGATTGTTCTTTGAATGTGTTTGAATGTGATAGAATTCGAAGCACTACCAAGTTAGCGATAACAACAAACCATTTCCCAGTTCCCAATCAATGTTTTCCCCGTAGTTTTTTTCCACACAATAGTCAAACAACTTTATTGCCTCCGAAGAATTCCATTTATCGTTTGTTCTGACCTCAGCATTTAAATCAAATAAAAGTCTCATGTTGCTATTCCTGGTGAGATCCACCAGTTTGTCAAAAGTATCATCTGAAAATTAATTTGTGTTTGAGATAACCTTTCCTTAATATTTCTCTTATTTATTTCTTACAACTTACTGGGCAATTTATTTGGTTTTCTGAACAACCATCCAGTAGTTATGTTCGCTAATTTAAAAACAAATTATATATAATCAGATTATTTATTTATTTATTTATATTAAACTATATTTTAATATTAATTTGTTTTAAATGTGTTGGTATTATTTGTAATAAAAATAATTATTATAATGTTTTTTTTACCGCCCAGTTTAAATTGAATCCACAGATTAAGTAATTTTATCAATAATTAGTTAGTTAACAATCGCTGGCACAGCTTTATCTTCCAGCGGAGGTAAACTTGTATTTGGTCACCTCAGGGATCAGCCCACAATTAAAATGTCTACAAATGTCTACTTAGACACAATATATAATATATATTGTGTACATATATATTGTACATATTGTGTATATATATATATACATATAGTTGTACTTACAACAAACAGTAGACATCTTACCAGTTTTAGGAGTTTTGTTTTGAAAGGGCCAATAATTATACCAATCGTTGTCTGGTCTCAGATCAAAAAACAACCAATTAGCAAATGTTCCACCAACTCTGAAGTAACCAGGGGAAAGTCCTTTCAGCAAGGTGACCAATTTCGGAGAACTTTGATGTGGCGAAATTATTTCGAATTATTAAATCACAAAGTTTTGTATATATATGTATATATATATATATAAATTTTGTATACATATATATTTTTTATATGTTTTATTTATATATATTTATAGTATACAAAATTTTATATGATTTCATAATTTGATTTAATAATTTATATCAAATTATATATAAAAAATATTATATATATATTTATAATGGAGAAAATGGGCTCAAGTTTTTAATAGAGTTTGTTTGGTCAAAAAGATTTAATACATACACAGACTTTTTATTTTATATAAGTAATACAGTCTCGTGTAAAAACAAAATAGTTGCATCGCGTATTCTTTGTATGCAATGTAAGATATTCTCTGGACAAGCCTTTCGTGAAAGGTAATTTTTGTAATGGTAGTAGTGGTTCTTTTGTCGTTAAAATTACAAATGTCTAATGTTGCTGTTAATTTTTGATGCGGCGTTAAGACAGGTTGTGCATTGTCGATTCCTTTCAAAGAAAGAGGACAAAAATTTCATGTGTTTATATAAACATGAGATGTTATCAATCTAAATTGATCTCATTAAACTGCTCTTTTAAGAATCTGAATGACATTTCTTCAAATGAATGTGATATATTTTGTAATCTGCATCATTTTATGAAGTTAATTATTACTGAATTTTATCGTAATTCTTCGTCCTAGCCACTCTCACCAGTACACAGTATACATTAATTTTATGATTACATATTTGTTCAAGTGAAATGATAAGTAATTACAATTCTAATAACTTACGTAATGTTGACGAAGCTCCACAAACCGTTGGGAGAGAAAAGAGAAGCATCAAATGCAACTCCATGAAAAGATTCACTGACGGTGGCTATCACATTCTCATCATTTATGGTTACTGTGACTTCTTTAGCTGCAGAGAACACACTTAAAAACAGAGGAAAAAGCAATAAACCGCTAACCTTTGAAGTCATTGCTAAATTTCAAAACTTGCTCACCTATCCACTCATATATATATATATACGTATATATGTATATATCGATATTTGACTTGCATGTTATCGATATATTTGAAATTAAATCAGACAATCTTATGTGGGAGTTTGTTGTTTCACAGAAAATATCGACAAAGAAACTAATATTTCATTGAAAATGCGTGGTTGATTTGCTTTGAAAAAACATTTCGTTATTTGCTGTGATTTTCTCAAAAAGGAAAACGTAAATGCAGCCAAAGCATCTTTCATCACGAAAGAAATAGCAGAAACGGGTGTGTTTTTTTTTATTGGCGAAACATAGAAACATAAAGAAATCCATTAAACTGATCGCTTGATTGAAATTGAGATAAGCACATCATTCGTGCACAGTTGAACCAAACAATAAAAATGTCACTTCGAAACTTTGAAATCCTGGCTTCTTGATGAAAGTTTGATGGAAAGAGCAACATATTTTATATAATTTTCATTTTCAAGCTCATGACAATATCTACAAATAATAATAAAAATAATAAATTTAAAATTTACAAATAATAATAAAAATAAACAAATAAAATAAACATCTTTCCCGCATTTCATTGATTATTGAAACCTAATCGGATATTTCACTGAGGTTGATAATGATTTCTAACATAATTTTCTTTTTTTCTTTTGTTTGTTTCAGTGGACATGAATCCACCGCCCATCATGATCGAGTTGGAGGTTTTTTGAATCAGCAATTTTTAAACTTTAAAACTAGTTTTCGATTAAGATAAATCGAGGGTAGGTCGAAAGGAAACTCAGCGCATTCCACTAGTAAAGACGAGGCACTCGTTCACTTCATGCTATCACAACGGATTTTGCAATATTTCACATTTACAAGTTACAATCCTTAATTTCAATTTCACTTCTTTATTGGACAAACGAAAATTTAGAAGTATCTGTTTGTGAAATGAGTGCGTGATTTCATGGTCAGCATTTATGGAAGACGTTTTCAAAGTCGTTTCGTACAAAATCAGAACGAAAGTTGCCGGACGATCGCGGAAGGGTGAACGTGAACATCTACACCAGCGTGTCCAACGCGGGGCCCACGCCCCACAAGGGGGGCAATTTGAATTTTTAGTTGGGGCAATTTGAAAATCTGTGCTTTAGGTTAGCATAGCGGTACTTTGTTTCACTTTCAACTTTCAAACAAACGTAGCGCATCAATACAGAATTTAAAAAACCGTGATTTCATGCCATGGCAGACGTTTTAATATTCAGCGCTACATTATTTAGTCATTTGTTGACTTCATACTTTTATTTTTTATTTTTATTTTAACACGAGCGCGAATTCTGTCATTAGTGGAACAAAACCATCAGGATACTTGGGGCATCGATGTGGATTGACGAACTCTGATGTTACACTTGAGAAACAAAATGTTTCCACGTCGTTGTGCAAAAGTTTCACGCTGTTTCACTTCGCCATTTTGAACTCAAACTGTATTGTTTTTTAGCCAATGCATGCGGTAAGAAAGACCTCCCACGAGTAGAAACGAATACAAATGTCATTTGCAGACTTGGAAATTTTTGCTTCCCGGTGAAAAATATGAGGACGGAAAGAATTTTACAATATTCTCATTTTAAAACGTTTGGATTTTATCGATTAATAAAATAAAGATGTTTTATTGGATGCTGTGAATTTTGCAATTATTTTTTCAAATTCTTTTGTTTCATTCATTCCAGCCCGTCGCAAATCATGCAGTTTTACGTTTAAACCACTTGGTAATTCTTTAATTGTGTTGTAAATTTGAAACTTGAGATGGTTCATTGGAAAAATTTTAACAAATTTCATAATTTTCATATGCATCATCTTTTAGATTTTAAGTAACATTTATAAATATTTGCGTAATTTCGACATTAAAATTAACAATTATACCTAAACTTAAAAATTCTCAACAAATACAACGGCAAGAAAATTATTACCATGAACATTAATCAGTTGTTGCTCACTTGAGACTTACCACTGCTTCATCATATTTAATGCAATTATTAAGTAACTCAGTATTGTTCTTTCTCATTTGAATATGTTAATTTGAACACTCACACATTCTGTTAAAGATTGATTTTTATATATTTTTCAATTTGTTTATGGGAGGTTATCCCGATGGCTTGAATTGGATGAGGTTTTATTCCTCATAATTGTGACCTCAGCTTAAACGAACATCAGATAATCAACTCAGCGAGTGACACAAGCGTTACAATAAATAAATAAATAATTAAGCATCACAGTGATGTGACAAAACGTGACAACTCGAAATAATTTCATCGAAGTCACGTGACATCTGATCGAGTGACGTGAGAGGTCAACAAGTACCACCTTCAACCTTTAAATTAACAACTTCGGTTAAAAGTGCATTCACACACAAATCTGGTTCTGTTCTGAAATCCTCGCCAGGGTAGACTTTCCGACACCTGAGCAGTTCATATTTGAAGATTGCAAATTCAACTATAAAACGTTAGAAACAAAACACTTTTCTATTTATGATTTTTTTTTCAACCAAAAATTCATTTTAGCCTTCGGATTATAATTTTATTTCCATCACTCACATTTAAATATGCAACATTTTATCATATTTATTAGTTTTGCACACACGTATTTTATATGACACACTCATTAAACTTTTGAGATAAAATATATTTTCGCATTAAGGATGTGCTGGAGAAGTCAATTTAATTGTTAACATTTAAAATTCATTCACACAAAACTTTGAGAAATGTTTTTCAAATATGTTCAATAGGTTTTTCTGCAAATAATCTTTTAAATATCAAATATTGATAAAAATGTATAATTTAATGAGAATTATCTGATTAGCAATCAAAAGGCTGGCTTAAGTGACTCTTGACACATCAACACAACAATGGAAAACAACGGTTGAACACACTTCACCTTTGACTTGAAATGAATGCAGTTTCCATTCATGTCATTTAAGAAGTCATTCTTGTGCGTGAATGTCATGGTGCTTATGACCTTGTATGAAGTTGTAATTGACATTGTGAACAGCAATGTATTAATACAATTGTAGCCTTCAAGAAGATAATGTCATCAGAAATCTAATATCGCCTTTAAAAATGAATGCAAAATCTCGTATCAAGAAATGAAAATATTTGTGTACGACTTGCACGACTGATTACAAACCAACTTAATGCTTTCTCTGACCTACAATAAACTCATTAGCATGATGCACGGCTTTACGACTGCTACCTGAGAACACAGATCTTGAATAAATTAGGCAAATTAGCTCGAACAACTCACACCTGTCCAATGGGGACTGACAGAACACAATGAGACTCGAAGTAAAAGGCAGCACTTTGAGAATGTTGATCTCAGTGAAGCCAATTGAGTGCATGAAAACTTGTTTCTGTCGAAAACTGATCATTTTTGCGGATGTTAATTTGGAGTTGAAGGATTTCTTACTTGAACTTGGATTATTGTTTATGTGAACTTGCCGATAGCAACAGATGCAAGTCCAAATTAATTAGAACATAATCATTGCCATCAGGTAAACCGATTGCAACAATTACGTTTGATGTGAAAATCAGTTGGAACTCAGTATTTTATGCATCCTTGCAGAAAAGAGCAAACATGGGCTCGAAGCTCACTTAAGTCAGACATGATGAGCTCAAATTTCATAGCAGAAAGAAACACCTCAACCTTCACACCTCAATCACCTCCTGGTTTAACTTGCAGGGAAGTTCAGATTTTGCTCAAGAACCGCCAATCGACACTCAACAGAAATCTGCTGATTAAAAAGTTTGCCTCGAATTCTTCTCAGAAGGATTATTTATCTCATAATTTGAACGAAACCATTCCTAAAAGTATGAGATCGAATGTTAGGGGAACCGATTTCAATCGCAGACAAGTGGACGCCAACATGAAAACAAATAACGGAATGAAGCAAAATATTCAAAACAAAGAGCCTAAAACATTGGCGTGCACCTTAACGATGGATTTGTCATTCGAAGAATTCCAATTGAAAGACATCACAGACTATGTGGGTGGGCCACTGAGACGTAATGTAGAGAAAGTCTTCATTTTCGATGAGAAAGCCACAAAAGAATTGAAATGCATCAACAAAGATCCCCAACACTTGATTTCTCAGGAAACTTCCAAAAATTCAAACAACCAAATTTTTCAGCCTCCACCGTTGCCTGCAAAACCAAGCAACCTCACTCCCGCATCTGGACACGTTTGTTCTTTCCAAACTTTTCCAATCCACAAAGCAGTTTCTCTCGTTGAGCCGCTTTCTTCGCGAGATTTTCGTGCTCCTCAACTTCCAAAAAGAAACGGACCTCCTGACAACGACATTCCTCCCGTGCCTCCTGTCAGAACGACGAGTATGTTGAAGCCAGGCATAAACTGTAATGATACCAAAATGCATCTGCCAGATGATTTGATCAGATCAGTGGATTTGGTGGTTGAAAAAAGCAAGAAAAGGAATGCGTGGAAATTGCAAGGAAGCAACAACAACAACAAATCCAAAATAGCCTCTTTGAGTAAAATTAATGGTGCTGATTCTCATGTAAATAAGACATTGCCAAGTGAACATTTGGCAACTTCTGCCATTCAGTCATTTACCAAGGACGATGTGCCTTTTATGGATGATCCTGATTCATTGGATTATCATGTTGAAGTCAGCAGTGAAAGTTTATCCATGACAGAACCCGAAGATACCATCAAAACTCCGATTTCAAAAGCTTTCCCTTCGCTGTCGCACCATTTCAACTCTCTTCCGAGGATGTCTGGCAGAGGATCGAACGACCAGATGTTCAGCCAGAGCTACCACAACCTGGATTCTTGTACCATTCGAGGGCAGATTGATTCAGAGAGTGAAGACGAGGATTTGAATCATTACGAAAAAATTTCTCAATCTCCTGACACTGACGACCATCAACAACATCCGCTTAAAAAACAAGAAAGAAATACGAAACTTTTAGCGAAGGACGAATTGCTGATGGTGGATCCAAATTTTTTCGACTTTCAAGTTTCGCCAAACAAAAAAACCGGTCAATCGAACTCAAATACCGACAGGTTGTTGAAGACTTTGTTTCATCAGTACGACGTGCTAGAAGAAGCAGGAAATGCAAATCCATCGACCAAGTGTGAAAACTTCCTGACAACCGCATGTGACAGAGAAGGCAACCTGTACTTCGTTCCAAAGTTTGCTTTGAAAAACTTGGACGATGTTTCTGATGAGAGTTGGTTTTATCCACTTCCCTTGACCACGTCACAAGCAACTTATTTCCTCAAGGATTTGAATCAATTTGGCACATTCATGGTCTATCGAGCAGCAAAGGAAGAAGGTTCATTTTATTTGTCCGTTTGTATTCCTGATGACGTCATTCATTACAGAATCGAAAGGGATGCGTTTTTAAATTACAAAATTAAGGGGAGTTCGCGTAGCTTTCCGACTCTGAGGAATTTAATAGAATTTTATAGAGGAAGTCGTGATTCTCTCGTCGTCAGACTTAAAAGACCGACGAAGGAAATTGATTCGCCTATCAGACCAGGATTCAATTATCCGATCGCTTACGAAGTCAATCGAAAGGAAATCAAATTCTCTGGAGAAGTAATTGGAGTGGGCTACTTTGGAACGATTTGCATTGGAACTTACGACAACCAGAGAGTTTCCATCGAAGTGTTTGGGTCTGATGAAAAGAATTGCGTTAGAAATAAGGACAAAGAAGATGCCTTTGTTGAAATGATTTCAATTCTTGGAAGACTCGAGCATTCGAACATCATCAAGATGATTGCTGTTTCGTGTCAAAACTACCCTTGCTACTCCATTTTAGAACTGCCACCGATGGGAACTCTCGCAAATTTCCTCAAATCAGGTCAAAACATTGTGATGTCTACGATGTTAGATGTTTGCTGCCAAATGTCGGCTGCTCTTTCTCATTTGGCAAACAAGACTTACATCATCCATAGAAACGTCACTTGCACGAGTTTCGTGGTCTTTGAAGATACGAATGTAAAGTTGTCAGGGTTCCACAAAGCTCGACAAGTTACAGAAGATGTTTACATCTCCTCTCCGTCGGATGAAATTTTAATCAAATGGGCCTCTCCAGAAGTTTTGATTGATCAAGTTTATACCACCAAATCTGATGTTTGGTCTCTGGCAGTAACCATGTGGCAGGTTTTCACGAAGGGTGAGGATCCTTACTCATCGGTGAGTGCTGAAAATTCTGCCATAAACATACTTAAGGGTGAGGTGCTCAGCAAACCATCTGCCTGTCCGAAGTCTGTTTACGATTTGATGATGCAATGTTGGAAGCTCGGTCTCCTTGACAGACCTTGTGCTACTCGTCTCAACAGGGTTTTGATGACTTTAAAAATGCATTGCTACGAGGAGATTGAAGACCAAAGAGATTCAGAAGAAGTTCAAACTGCCCAGAAGAATGCCATCCCAGAACACGAGGCTCCAGCAGCAGGAATTGTCAGACTCCGCAAGAAATTTTTTGCTCAAAAGTCCTCCGAAAACCACTCAGCGAGAGAATCTCAAAGGCCCGATTCTTCGGTAACACTTGGAGGAATGCAGGACTTAGGAACGAGTTGTGAGAAAATCGACCAGCAAAATAAAAAAGAGCAGAGGAAAAGCATCACTGGGAGGATATTTTCCTTGTCGGATTTAAACTTCAAATCGCGTCCGAATGACAGCACCAAACATCTCGTCAGAGCAGAACACAGCAAATCCTTCCAAGTGGATAGTTCGCTCCGAGATAAACTCGACCAACTCAGCTCTAACGCTTGAGTACCTCCAAATTCCACGTGATATTTGTCTGTGATGCGTTTGCTCTACATTATGCAATATTTTTAAGTGCTTTCTAAAATCGAAACATCTCAACAATGTTTACCTCGTGTTTAATATACGCTTTAAGAGAATCTGTCATACTTTGATCAGTAATCCCATCCGTTCACGCCTCTTATTTTATTAACTCGACGATCCCGTTGCTGAAGCACCGTCCCAAACGATTATTCATGTAACTGATGTTAATAAACAGCAACAGCAACCCAACGACATAAAAATATCTTGTAAGGTAATTATTAAGTTAACTTGAAGCAACTAAATGAGATTATATTCAATACGTGACCCAACAAGTTTCGATCGATGTGTAAACAAACCGCACGAGTCACCTGGCTCAAAATTAGCTCAATTAAGAAATTGAAGACTAAAAGTAACAAGTTTTCCAAAAAAACGCTAAAGATGCAACACAAGATGTAATGTTGAAGTCATTCACGAATTAAAGGCAAAACAAATTATTTCTTTACAAGATGTAAGATCTATTGACTATTGATTACTGAGACAAACTCGGCTTAAGTTGCAAAATTGTTCTCGAGCTAATTTAAAATTTAACACATTTACAAAAAAGAAAACAACATTTGTCACATTTACACACATCAAGTGATGAAGAGAAGTTGAAGTACTTAAACTTAAGCATTTGATTAGCAACGTAGGACTAAAACAAAACAAATGAACACAACAAGACGAGATCGGGCGGTGAACGTTTCACGAATAAAGTGAAATTCAAGTCAAAGACTCGAGATAATTCGACAGGTCGTCACCTAAACTGTCATTCCTAACTGCATTCCTTCAAAGCATCTTCCAGGGAGCAGAACGTTTTCGGCTCAAGCCGAAGGACAGAGATTAAAATCCAAGTGCCTCTCGATCTCCTCCACGATCAGACTCATGTTCCTGTCCTTGGCCTCCGAATACGGCGTCCTGTCCAAGTCGTCCGCCTTCAGAGGATCTGCTCCACGAGCGAGCAGATATTGAACTTTGTCGAGGAGATCGTAGTTGACCGCCATGTGGAGAGGAGTCCTGCCCTCGTAACCTCCCGCATTTAAATCGGCTCCGGCGTCGCACCACATTTTAACCACAGACAGGTCGTCGCTCAACACGGTGCTGCAATGTCATCGAGTGATGTATTATACAACATATGTAGATGTATCATACGTGATGTATTATCGTTCAGCATCACCTCATCCCTCCCAACGAGTCCCCATAAAATCCAAGCGAAGAATCTGATCAAAAATTTTGAGCACTAACGCAATGAAGGTGTTGACGTGTTTCGGGGTCATGACGTTGACGTGAGCCCCGGTCTGAGTCAGCAGGGGCACCACGTCCGTCTGCTTGAACTGGAGGGCGTTGTCGAGAGGGGAGTAGTTGAATCGATCCTTTTGGTGCACGGGCGCTCCTTCTTCGAGCAGGAATCGAACGACGTCCACGTTCCCGTTGCTGCACGCGATGTGCAGAGGCGTTCGGCCGTCGTAATCGCACATGTTGAAGAGGGCTCCCTTTAAACGACATCGTCCACAATCTCATCATCGATAGCAACCGTAGCAATTAAATTTAAAATTTACTATTTCGCGAGTATTTTGACGTGCCGAATTCAAATGCGACATTCGAGACGTTCGACGGGCTTTTAATATTCGATGGTCGTCGAACAATCGTTCCAGGCTTTAACGACTCTCGGAGGGGTCGATCTTTTTTAATGCGATGGAATCTCTTACACGAACATCCCATTCGCAAGGAAATCGGCAGCATTAACCGTTGACGTCACGTGACGTCATGCGACGTAAAAGTCACTCGGCCACAAACGTAGAAACAATATTTGCACACGTGCAAGGCATCTCCATTCACGTCATATTTTTAAACATCAAATGCTAATCACAGGAGAGAACAACAACAGCATGCATGATTTCTAGTAATAAAGTAATGCTATTTGCATCACGTCATTTATGATGCAATACCACATTCACGTGATTCGTATTTCTTACATCGTGCAGTAAGCAACACGCTAAATGATTGCACGTCCTGAAAGTCGTGGATCAAAAATTGTAAAATTGTAATCGTGTTTGAGCGACACGAGTTCAATAAAATATGGGCGCATTCATTTCTGAAGCATTTTCATTGTTTGCCGTGTTATTGGGGAGTGCTTTTATTTATGTAGAATTCATAAATCCACTTATTAAATCCACTTATTAAATCCACTTATTAAATCCACTTATAAAATCCACTTATTAAATCCACTTATTAAATCCACTTATTAAATTACACATAATGCATTATTCGCGTCCAAGGACTCGGTTTTGTTTAAATTTAGTTGATATTAATCTTATATTATTAAAAATTCATTGGCATTCGTGAAGGTCGTTCGACGATTACTAACGGCACTCTTGAGTCTTTTGAGAGCCACGACGCTCCCTTCCTGGGCGGCCGAGCACAACAAGTACGGAAACAACTCGTTCTCGAGCAGTCTCACTTCCTGTTAAGTAGAATTTATTTCTCAATTTGATGAATAAATAATAATTATTATTCCTAAAAGTAATTTTACGATCGATACGCAAGTAATACTTCCTAGTAACGCGCGATCCCAACAACGATTATACGCACGAAATAATCTTTCGTGACTGCAATTAACAACGTGATTGCAAATTCATGCTGAATTATATCACATCGATGTTCGAGGACTTAAGTTATAAAGCCTCGTCAACATCCACGAACGACGACCACCTGCACGGATCTGAGTCTCATGCTCTCGGAAATCTTCTCGAGCAGCGAAATGTGGCTCCTCTCGTTGTCTTCGTCGAGGACTTCCGACAATTCGCCACGGAGATTGATGCCCATCAGCTGTGGTGATGATGACGATGACGTTAATGACACGACGGTAGTGATGATGATACTCAAGATATGCATGTGAAGATAATGACTCGGCTCAATAATTTTTATCAAAACAGAGAAATGAATCGATGGTCTGAGTTTAGTTTGAGGAGGAAATGATGGGAAACAATCTTTTGATGTTGATTATGATTGTGATTGTCTTGGTTACGATGGTAACGATGCCCATACCCTCCTCTTTTCCTTGAGACTCAGTTCCTCTCTGCCGAGAATGTAACTCAGCTTCATGAGGGCAGCCTCCACCGTCATGTCGTAACCCGATATCACACCCACATCCACCAGGGCCTGCCGTAATTATCATAATATTATTAATCATAAATATTGCTCATTTACAATTTATATAATTTTTATTTTAAGCTTTTTTAATTATTACCTTTGAATTTATAAATACATTTTTTTAATAACCACTCCAAATAACTAAAACTTCATAACAGTTAATATTAATTTTAATAACAAAACATCCTACCTTTCCAACTGCATAGATTGGAGAAACGTTTCCCTTGGCGCACTGAGTGATGTTGACGACGATGACACCCCGGTCGCACGCTTCCCTCATGACTTCCAGCAAGTCCTTCCTCATGTCCGGGGCATTGCCCTGACCATAGGTTTGTAGAACCACGCCCATCATAGGGGGCTGGAAGTATGCTCTCACCTGATTGGACGAACGACATCATTAACATATTATTAATAATACTAAATAGCAGTAATGGAAAGTATGTTGCTAATTTGTAATAGAACCTACACATACTAATATGATAATGAGTTATATAATAATATGGTAATGATATAACCTAAAACATAATAAGTTGTGCAATAATATTGTAATAACTGAGGAACTAATTAAGTTAATATTTAATTAATTTCGTGATATTTTATTCACTATCTTTTTAACTGATGGCATCGATATATTATTACTGCACAGATCACCCACAAGAATACTTGACATTGAAGAACATTCCTATTCAGCAAATAATCACCAACTGATCGTTACGCAATAACTGGCAGCAGGATTATTATGTAAGCATGGTATTTACAGTTAATACCACTCAGTTGATAACTGAATATTTGCTGAATAATTCCAACAATAAACTCGGCATAAATTAAGCCCCGTCGTTTATTACAATATGATAACCTGTGACACAATATTGCAATAAGTTGTAATGTGATAATGATTTAACTTTAAAATAGTTAATAAACTTTAATTTCCATGAAACATTTCTCAAAAGAAACTGACAGTGTTGACTGTGATGTTGGGGAAGAGCCTCAGAACACCAACATCGGGACACATGTTCGTCGAGACTTTGAACTTCTTCATGCCCGGAGTTCTGAACACCTCCTCCCAAAATACTGAAATCGTGATTTTTAAAAACAAATCAGAATTTTTTATTAACTAAACTTATTTAAATTTAATTAATTAATTGTTTAATTATAATAAGTCATTATAATAACAACTTAAAAATTAATTTAAAATTTTTGTTCTAATATAAAAGTCGGCCACCTTTGATGTCGATCTCGATTTGAACGAGAGGACTCATGTTGGGAGAGTCAAAAGCGGCGAATGATTTGTTATCGACCTTGGACGACCTGTTGCCCCTGTACAGGGTGTAGTTGAAAAACAGGGTCACCTGTCGGGCGATTTGCAAATTTACAAAACGATCTGCCATCATTATTTACTACAAATATCTTTGTTAATAATCTTGCAATCATCGATGTCATGTAATCTTCACTCGTTGATGAGTGGAAATATAATTAAACCCCATCACTAATATTTAGCACAGTGAGTGATCATTACTATGAATTGTTGACTGCTTGCAATAGGAATTTATGAATAAGATAAAGAGCATTAGAACATCGATTTAATTAATTGAGTAATTAGTATTAGTTAAGGATTGAATACCTCAGGAATGAGACAAGTTCCTGCCAGGATGAGAGCATTTATGAAGTTGCTTCTTCCATCACTTCGGAGCTCAAAAATTGGAATCTAAAAATTATTTTAAATATTTCAAAATTTACAGATATTCCAATAAAACAATAATATTCTGGAATAAATAAAACTTTTTTGCATATTTCATACAAAACTTAATCTCGTTGAGAGCAGATATACCACCAATCATGGTTTGTTTACAAGATGATAAATTTAACCTCTGTTAAATGCCACTTTTTATTCATAATTTTGTTTGTTCATTGTTCCTGTTACTTAACTTCCTCCCCGTTCAACTTGATTTTGCAGTAAATAAGCAATTCTATCGAGAAGCCTCGAACGAGAAACTCGGACACGAAAGTAAAATTAAAATCCGAACCTGAGAACCGGTGAGATGATCGGTTTTCCGAGGTTTTCGAACATGAAGGAGAGCGCGGAAGCGGTGAAGGCCATCGTGTCCGTCCCGTGGAGGATCACGAAACCGTCGTAATACGTGTAGTTCTCCTGTCGACGAAACATCGTTTCTTGCGAATTAGTATTACGATACCTTGCAATGCAATTGCAGGTCGATAAGAACGCCGAATCAATTCGCAGCTATTAGATTGTACAATCACTTTCAATAAATCACTCAAAGGTTGCTAACGACTCCATTGCTAACAAACCGTCACAATCTCGCTAATCATTATTATGTCGACAACCTTTTTTAAGCTAAATTCCAAATGTACATTTTCAAAGTGCTTCGTAATTTTTGTGTCAATTAAATATCCCAAAATGATTGATGTAAATTTCTTGGCAGTAAATTAAAAAAAACAACACAATAATTCTCGATAAATTTACTTTGCAATATAATTATAAGCGTTCCCTAAAAGTCATGGATAATTATAATAATAACATTATCATTAAAGAAAGTAATTTTTAGAATTATTTATTATTGCTGAACAAACTTTACGTCGTTTAAACGTTCCACCGATCAATTGCTTAGGTGCTTAAAACTCATTGCACACTGAAATATCAAAGGTTCTCATTCACAAGTGCTCGCATGATGAAACATTTGAAAATTGAAAAGATTATTTTTGTTTTAAAAATTGAAAAGATTATTTTTGTTTTAAAAATTGAGAAGATTATTTTTGTTTTGAAAATTGAAAAGATTTTTTTTTTCAAAGTTTAAAAGAGTATTTTTGTTTTGCCTCAAGAGCTTCACCTATTATTAACCTCCCTTGTGAAACTCACACAATTCAAAGAAATGAATGACAAAATGAATCATGTTTGTGACTCACATTCATTCTCTGAATTGAATTCCTAGGAATTCATTTGTCGATCGAACGAATTAATTCAATTCAATTCACCTCGATGTCCTTTGCAATTTTGACGTAATCGTCGTACGTCATGTTCGAGGAGTCGAGGATGGGATCGTATTCTTCGACCGTATAAATGATTCTCTGCCCGTCGTTCGTTGGCCTGTCGGAGTTTTACAAATATATTTCTGCTGCCTTAAGTTGATAAGAAACTTGTTATGAATGGTATTCCATAAGCTTCAATCCACTTTTTAATGCAATTTTTAATTTTATTTTGATATTTGAAAATGAATTGTTGTTTAACTACTAGTCCAATCACATCCAAACTCTGTACCTTCATAAAGATCTTACAAAACACCTGATAAACCTAAGCAAGATAAAAGAAAATAGTGCCACTTAAATGACAACTTTGACAATATTAGAAACTTAAAAACATGGAAATAAATTGAATCATTTAATTTCAAAACGCACGGCAGGACGAGAATATTTTGTTGATGTAATTTCTCGTGGCTCATGTTGATGGTTGAAAACAAAGCATCATGGAAAATTGGAAGCCTCCTCAACTCCTTTTCCAAGTACTGAGGTTCGGGGACGTAAACTTCATGAAAGTACATTTGAAACATGCTCTTTAGTAGCTACAACTGATTTTATAACTTTCACCACCATGTGACAATACAGTTTTATTCAAATCACATCTTTCTCATTATCAGTTGAAAAATAAAATAAATAGAAAATATCATTTTGCATGTTTAGTTGCTTCATCTTACCTCCATTCTTGTTCTTCATGCCAATGGTTCCTCCACAATAAAGGACCAAAACAAACTTTGTTCTGTCTTCCTGGCCTCCATAAAGACTCAGATTTTTGGCTTTGTGATTTAATTCAGAGCTGAGACTCGAACAGGAATCCGTGGACCCAGAATTCATGATATTCAAAATGGTCTGAGATTCAGTTCGAGGGATATCTGAAGGTCTGGATCTCCCTTCAGTCATCTTGTTTTTAAAGGCAAAGTTGCTCAAACGGGCATCAGTGAACGAGCCATGGTAAGAACCATTGGATTGCGGCTTATTGAAATTTATGTAATTTGACATTTCTGGGCTTTTGATGCTAACTCTAAGACCTTACGCTTTCACTAAAAGTTTGGATCTGCGAAGAATGGATGAAAGGCTCACAGAGAAGACGACTGATTGCGTAAAATCAATAAACAGCAGCCTCAAAAAATTTCAACTTCAGAGATGCAAGAAACATTTTCGTTCGACCTTAACCGCTTTTAAACAAAATTTAGACATATTGCATATTCATGAGAATTTCAAGCAATATTACGTCAGCTATTTCAAGCAACCAATGAGAAGCCATGAAAATGAGGAGGTTCCTCAATTGCAGCAAATAACTCCTTCCTATTGGTCACTCCCTTGCAAAAAAAAATTATTTTATTTCTTCTATTAAAAAAAAACATTGCTTTCAAAAGAGGTTATTTAATTAGGATTTATTCTTGCTATTTTTATTTTTAATTGAATTGAAAGCATGCACAGCAGCTCCATTGTGCTTCTTCGCAGTTGAAATCGTTGCTAAGCAGATACGTTGCCTTTATGTGGGTCTGTTTGAGCTATTTCGATGTTTTTCTTTAGAACTTTTGACTTTCAAATTAGGGACGATTGGTTCCAGAAAATAAATTTTCTCTTTTTTTGTTTTACATAACACATTAAATAAATCTTATGTTAAAGAGCTGGGGGAAATCGTTGGGGAGTATAGTCAGTCCAACATAGAATGCATATTTTATTCAAAATTGTTGTATATCAAGCAATGAAATGTATTCTTATTTTGACATTACATCACTTTATCACATATAAAACATCTTGCAAAATTTGGACTTCCTAGAATAAAAATTAAACTGTTTTTAAGTATATAGTAATCATTTACTTAAAAGTGGAAAAGATTTTGAAATATGAAAAGAGATTAAACATCACAAATTTTGGCAGAGTTCAGTGGGCCAAAACCATGCTATCTAACAAAAAAGGTTGGACCAACATAATTTTTTCTGTTGAAAAGAATTCAATCTAGGTGGACCTGATGGTTATCAGTTTTATTGGCATGAACTCGGATTAGAGAAGGAGTCATTTTATAGTAGAAATCATGGATCTCGAACAGTCATGATTTGGGCAGGAATGATGGATTCACTGGTCTATCCTTTATACAAGGAAAGCTTGAAATAAACTGGAAACAGACTTTATAAAAAAAATAATTTTGTCGATGGACAAAAGATGCTTTGAAATAATAGAAAAAATGGAAATATAATTTCATATTAACTGACTTTTTGTGTCAGAAAAATAAATTTTTGTTAATATTGAGTTGACGTTTCCTTTCTATCTTTTGGCACCGCAAAAACACTTTGAAATTTTTTACCCAGTTTGAAAATAATATTTCACCAAATTCAAAACATAACTTTTGAAGTGCTATGTACACAACATACTAAAATTTGAGTAATTTTAGTAACATATTGGATGTTTCGTCAGAAAACGAGTACTTTCTATTTTGGATCGAGTGTGCTTCTATTTCCTGTTTTCTACTCATTTGATTGTCAAACCTGCTTTCCACTGAACATTCCGTGTTAAAAATAACGACGTTATTCATTATGGTCTTATCAGGCCACAACAAAACAATGTTAATATTGAGAGTTCTTCTGGAAATTTCCATAATTTTCCACAACTGCAGACAAATAATGCATTTATTGTATAATGATTGTATTTATTTTCAGACGTAAGTAATTTGACCAATAATTGGTCTCATGTTAAATATCACACTTGATATTTCAAAGCGAGGAAAGTCAAATTCAAGCAGCCAAAATGATGGTGAAACCATTTCTAATTTTGACTGATTATGTCTTAATAGTTCCCGAATATCTTCAAACAACTTGTTCGATGTTTTGTGACAAGTTGGCGAATAAATAGGTAAAACCTTTTCGTTCGAATAAATGGGGAAAATTCCGAAGTAAAAAGTTCAAAACCTCAACAGGGTCAGAGTCGAGTTCAAGGTGTGAAGCAACTTTGAAGTCGTTGCAAGGGTTGGACGATTTTAACTCACTCAAAATAAATGTACAAACAAATGAAACAAATAAATGTCTCCATCCAAGCAAAGGTTGCTCTTTGATAAACGATTGCTCCTTTTGTTTCTAATTGAAACAACCACACTTTTTTATAACTGCGCTTGGTTATTTATTTAATTAAGTATAAATGAAATCATTACATAAATAAATATTCAATAAATAGAATACAATTTGTCATAAGTTATTGAATCAATCCAAAGAATTAAAATTGTCCTAAAATTCTTAGGAAATTGAAGATCGTGATTTGACGGGAAACATTCCACTGACGCAAAGCAGAGCAGTGACGACCCGAGAACAAGAAATGATGTTTTTCTGCCTTCACACTTTGAACATCCCGAACTTAAAAAAGCTCTCAAAACAAAAACAACTGGAAACACAAGAAATATTTCATTCTCTTCGTCAATTGTAGGTGCTTGTTTAGATGGAGAATGTTAATTGAGAAATAAATTAATATTTTACGTTAATTTAATCACGTTAATATTGATCATTAGCGTAACCCTAACAACTTGATTGTAATCATTCCTCGTAATGTTCTTGACGTACCGCTTGTTACGTAAGTTCATGGGCATGATGTTGTTGTTGTTGTTGTTGTTCGAACATCTAATGTGATCCCGTCCCATACATCACTCCAACTACGTAGCAACAAAGATTTCTGAAAGCAATAATATTGTTCTCTTATGTAAACTGCTCTGTAAATAAGAGGCACAGCTTGATTAAACCCGATTTCATTTGACCTATGTATGACCTGACATATATTTGTTATTTTGTCTTGGTAATCAAAAATAATTGAACAATTGGCCACAAAAGCTTGTGTTTTCGTAGTAGAAACATGAACATTTTTCGTCTGACATAGATTCGATAAATGGTTTTTTCAAAACTATTTTCAAAACTATTTTATTTGGACTTTGAACTTTTGTGAAACTTTTTTTTTCAGGAATGTTGAGTTAGTTTCATGGCAAGGAATGTAATTTGTTCGGCAAGACATCTTCAACTGGTCTCATCTGCCGCTTCCTTGCAGTTGTTTCTCGCGTGTTATTTCCTTCCATTTGTTGTTTCAATTGCATCTCAATTCTTAATTTATTTTAGAAACAAACATCAAGTAACCAAGTTGTTCTCGTAAGCCTCTTTGTTTCCCAAATAAGTATCAGATAATTAATGGATAGTTTAGTTACGAGTCTTTAAGATCTTATCTAATTTCAAATTCTTTCAAGTGAATATCCTTAGAGTCATTAAAATACCAATTGCCTTGGAATGCATTGAAAATTGATTTCAAAGTAATTTTTCCTGCTATCGAATGTCTCTATCGAATGTTTGTCTTCTGAAAGTTGAAATGAAGAGATTTGAACTTCTAGAATCCACACCTTTGAAGTTCTAATAATAGTTAATTTATAATGCGCCATTTGCATAGCGTCAGAGGCGCCTAAGGGTTCTGATTTGTTTCGTAGCTTAAATAACCAACGCAACAAGATATATTCGGACTCATTTATCATTTCGCTATGTTTTAACTTAGCATGACAAATAATTTAACTCTTGGCTTAGACAAGTTGAATATTTTGAAATAATGTACTTGTTATAAACTTATTATGTCATACAATTTACAAATCTGCTTATCATAAATTCTTAACCGCTGAGAGTTTTCGCGATGACGTTGTTGAGCAAAGGGAAAGGTCGCATAAGCAAAGCAATCTTGGATCTTAAATCCTAGATCTCCAATGTTTGTCTCCCAGGAAGTACAAACAAAGACGAGTGGAAAGCTGGATGAGGTTTAGAAATTGGAAACGTATTTGCACACTTGAGACCAAAAATGTCCACTTCCATTGGCACAAAAGTCACCTTCTTCCAGCGCTTTCAGGTGTTGTTTGTTCAATTCATTTCTGCAAAACAACATCCTCAGCCAGGCATTTTATGGATAAATTCAATAGAAAAAACCTGCATAAATGTTGGCATTAATTTAAATATTTTAATGAATTGCGAGGTGTTCTAATTATAAAGTTGTTTTGTTTTTTGAAAACATTTATTAATTAAAGTTATATTTTAATCATGTATATCAGATATATGTTCATATCTTTATTTTATTAATATAAAATAAATTTAGAAAAAATACTATATATTTAGTCATGAATGCTGTTGATTTTAAGAAATAAATATCAAGTCAAATAATTTAAGAAGATATTACACTTTAAGTCAAACATAATCAAAACTAAGTAAGGGCGTGTTTATTTTAAGAAATATGAGTTGCTCGGCTCTCAGGCAGCAATTGACTCCTGTCATCTGAGGGTACATCTCCAGCAGTGCTGAAAAGTCGCTCACTTGCAACACTGCTCGATGGAGATTTCAAGTAATGCCCACTCACTCAGAAGTGAGCGCCATGAATTATGGCACCACAGTGTCAATGGTTATCTTCACGTTTTATGGTTGGTTCACCAAAGTAAATTTCCATTTCAACATCCACTTTTGACTTANTCACTCACTCACTCACACACTCACTCACTCACTCACTCACTCACTCACTCACTCACTCACTCACTCACTCACTCACTCACTCACTCACTCACTCACTCATTCATTCATTCTATGATGTGAAGAGTTCAAACCTTCCTTTCACATTGAGTCTCTTTTAAGAATCACCAAAAATTACAAAAGGCTAAATAATAGGTAAACATAGCAGGACCAAACCAATGATTGTTTGTTGTAAAGCAACTTATTATGTTGAATGACATTCTCACGATGTCGAAATGCGTTTCATTTTACATATTAAGTCTTTTAAATTGTGCAAAAACCACTCCTAGGTAAATAACAGGAAAATATTTTGATACATAATATTTTACAACACGTTGTGCAATGGCCACTTCTCATTTGTGCAAAGTTTTCAATACTTTCAAAAACCGTTTTTTTTTTCAATGTTTTTTTCAAGGTTTAATAAATATTTCCAATTTATTCCAATAATAAATAAAGTTGGCATCTCATCATGTATTTGTCAATAATTTTGGACTATTCGTCCTTATTACTCTTTAAAACAGGAAAACGTGAACAGTAACATTTTTGTTGAGGTGGAATATTACCTCACCAGTGTTTGAGAATTAACAGTCGTTCTTCTTAAGTGATTCTTTTTGACTTCTTTTGAAAATCCACAACATCTTTAACTTAACTCTGCGTTTTCATAAGTGATTGAGAGACCCATGCAAATACAATAGCAAAGTTATGCATAGGGCCGCCGACAGAAATTTCGGGCCCCAAGACATAGCGGCCACATCCCCCTATGTTATGTTAATTTGGTTTTAAAACACGGGCGGCGAGCCCAAAATAAATTGCCGGTCTCCTGGGCACTTTCCTTCCTACCCCCCGTCGACTGGGTCCTGGTTATGAATCAGCATTTAAAACAATTTTTTTAAATTTCCAAGTGAATAAGATTGTTGTGCAAGATTAGTTAGCAAGGACTGTTATTTTTAATTAGTCTATTTTAATCCAGGTTAATCATATTAATTGATCGAACCACTTTGACTTCTTTATCCACAGCCGACTTGTGGTTAATTATTATTGCTGTTTATCTCTTATATGTTTATCTCAGGTACAACCTAATTTCAATACAGCTGATTGTCAATTATCCGTACGTCTGATGACTTCAAAAATGTGTAGAGGCAATGTCATCCAGAAGTGAAAAAAACATGATTGTTATCTGATGACATTTTAAAGAACATTTTTGACTTCCAGTTGCATCAAAATTGCCCCAACCAAAGAATCTAAAATTTATTTATTTTTCAAATCTCAACTAGTCCTGAGATCAACGATGTTGTTATGAATAATGTGATAACATTACTTAAAGGAAGGAATATTAATAATTATTGTTATACGGTGACTGATGCTTGACGTACATTCACACATTGCGATGTTAAATGACATAAAACAATTCTATAAATGGGGTGATGTGAACCCCATTGATGGCCAGAACGACACTAGACATGTTTCAGACAATTCTTGGAATTTACGCCTACGGTGACATGACTAGAAAAAATGATCAAATCAAAATTTTAACATTTTAGCACTAAAATGTTTCAATAATAATCAGATCTTTAACTTGATTTTGTATCGATCTATTTTTGCGCTGATCTGTTTTTATGCTGGTTATCGAAACAAGCTCACAATGTGAAAATTTCAAATACCAGGTTATTCTACAAATTATAGTTATATTGAAAGTGATTTAAATTAAAGCGAAACTTTGTGATGGTTTCAAGCGTAAAAATTATAAATATGTAATTGTTTTGTAGTTCATTTATATAGCGCTCCCTCCCAGGAGCCTGTGGCGGTACAAGCTGTATTACGACGCAGTAAGACAGCTCCATCATTGCCGCATGCTGAAGTTCAAACCTGAGCCAACTTACTTGCAAGTCATGATAAATGTTTGTTATTAATGTACCGAGAAAACATCACAATGGCTGGTTGTATGCCTACTACCTGTAATATATTCATAAAATAAGCACAATCCTATAAAAGATTCCTATAAAGATTTAAAAAAAAAATCTTTTAATCATGAATGCCGAAGTTTGGATTTTGTAGATTTAGAGATGCTTATAATTAGGTAAAGATAATATTATCAAATATTTTCAGTGTAATTAACATTGTGTAATGCTAGAACTATCCATTATGTAATGCTCCCAATCGACAAGTTGTACTTGTTAACACTCTAACCATGTCGTCATTAGAATGTAAATTCCTAACTTAATTAGTAACATCAGTAAACTTCAGGTAGGGAAACAGCTGAACAAAAGCTGATTTCTCACATATCAGCATAAATTCACCTACAGTGGCGTATTGATTAATCCCAAAGTGTGTTTGATTTAATTTCCATTTGAATGCATTTCTTTTGAAAGAATTCGTTTGCTTTGAGAACTTCCAAGAAAAGAAACAGGATGTGAAATTTTATCGAATTACGTAATTTCCCAGACATAATTCATTCAACATGAATCTATAAAAATGGAACTTCTGCACCAAGTGACTACAATGTGCACACTTTCTTCAGACGAAGAACTTCTACGACTACAATTCCTTCACAAGGTAAGTGGTCTCCGAAACTATACCAACTGTAGCGGTAATAAAAATCTATTCTAAAATTTGAATTAAATCTATGAAGACTCTGAGTTGAATTTTTATAGTGTAAATTGTTTAAAATAAAATTTATGGACTGATAATTCGTTAATTAAAAAAATATTTATTTTTAGTGATTATTATTTTTCAAATTTTAAATAAAGCCTAAAAGAAGAGATTAAAAAGGATGGAACCAATTGGAATGTGAGTATCGCTTTGAACATTATGAGTATTTTAAATTTTGCCTCAGAACTTTAAAATATCATCGAATTATTAACAAATTTAAAAGTTTATTAGTAAGGAAACATTTACTTAATTTAAATCCGGCAGCTTCCTAGCATTCACATTCATATGGACTTCAACCCCTACTCATGGAGTAGTGTTTTATCCTTTCGGAAGTGGCACAAACGATTTGGCTCTGGCAAGACAAGATGATGCTTTCACAACAATTCCACTGTCTTTCGATATTCCTTTCTTTGGAGAACTGTTCAGAGCAATCCACGTAAGCACAAATGGAATTATATTCTTTGGCAGAGGAAGTACTGCATTCGTTCCTTCTCCTTTTCCACTAAGTGAAACGAGATGCGTGGCAGCTTATTGGGTCGACAGCGATCCAAGAGAAGGTGGAGATGTATTTTATAGAGAAGTATTCGATCCTGATCTTTTGGCATCAATTTCAAATGAAATCCGATCAAAATATGTGACCTACTCTTCTTTCAGAAGTTCGTGGGCTTTTATTGTAACCTTTAATGATGTTCCTCGATTCGGTTGCAGAGGAAACTCTCAATACCCATGCAATAAAGTCGTTAATCATCAGACCATCCTCACCAGCAACGGCATCGACTCTTTTGTTATTTTTCTTTACGACAAACTCGGATATGACTTTGCCCAAATCGGATTCAATGCTGGGGATGGGAAGCGATATTTCTTGGTACCCAATTCAAATACTGCAAATATTTCCACATATGCTCTCCAAGAAAGCAACGTGGGTGAAGCAGGAAAGTGGATGTTTTCGATAACCAGTGAGATTACAAGTGTTTGCAGTTCTAGCGGCCTGTTGGAAGTTTATCCCAAAAAAGTGTTTTATTTTGGAGGTCAAGAAATACTGATTACCGGTCCTTGTTTTCAAACAAATCAGACATTTATAAATGTGGAATTTGGAGAAATTGCCATAAATTGTTCACTGCTTGACAGCCTCAAAGTTCAATGCGTATCTCCTTACATCGATAATATTGGAATGATTCCATTAATTATCCGCTATGAAGACAAGAATTATACAAGTTTCATCATAACACACGATGAAAATGACGAGATTGTGAACTTTTCAAATTTTCAAGTAAACAGGGGAAGCATCGATGCAACTTTTACTCTCAACTGGAATGTTACAACAAATGAAAACTACACTCTGCTCAGTGGTGTTCAGGAAGACATTGAAATTGATGCCAATGGAAACGTTGTTGGTTTCAGTAGACAGCAGGTATCCCTCAAAGTGCCGAACATTGGAACTTTTGATTTTCAACCAAGTCAATTTGGAACTCCAACTCGATTGAAAAGGAGCATCTTACCATTAATAAGGAAGGTTCTTGTTTTTGTAGGTAAAGCCTATTTTAGACATGTTGTTTTGGACAATGAATTGCAATTTTCTTGTGACGTTTGGTACAACCTACAACCAAACGAGCAGGAAATGGAAAGAATAAAGGACAGAGAATCCAGACGAAATCCATGCCAACCGTCAGTTCCGCCAAACTTTCCTGTTACTTTGCCAGGAAATTTTGAAAGAGACGATGCTTGTCATCCCTCGAAAAAAATCCTTTTCTATTTCAGTTTGTGTTCAATTTTTCATCCCGGCGCTAAGGGCTGCTACAGAAGCACAAACAATCCCGACAACATCGCAACACAATGCTGCTACAACAGCGACAATCAACTGCTAATAGGACCTCCTGGTGGTGGAACCTTAGATATGTACGATTCAAACAAGTCTAAATTCAAGCATTTCATGAAGGATGTTTTTCCATATCTTCTTTGCTGCAAATTGACATCCAAATGCGACAAATACTATGAAAAACGTCCTTCGGTAGACTCGAGATATTTTGTTCCACCAGTTGTGAGGAGAGCTAACGGAGATCCTCATTTTGTCACCATGGATAACACGTCTTATGACTTCAACCCTGTTGGAGAATTTATATATTTACAAGCTCCTGAATTAACTGTTCAAGTCAGAATAACTCAGTATGTCGACAATACTGGGATCCAAAAACAAGGCAGTTACTTTTCAGCGTTTGTCATAAAATCTTCAGCTTCAGAAGTGGTACAAGTAGAATTAACTGCCCTTAAATCCTTGAAAGTGAAAGTTGGAAACGATTTCTTGTACTCTGGAGTGTGGTCCTTTGGCAACATCAGCATAGACTTTTCCAACAGCACAAATGTTTATGTCGAATCGTCTCTTGGCTTAAAACTGCAAATTCAAGCTTTAAATGGATTGCTTCACTCAATCGTCATGCTGGAGCAGCGGCTTAAAGGAAAAGTGTACGGTTTGATTGGAAATTGGGATGACAATCCAGAAAACGATCTCATGCTGCCCAATAAAACTTTTATTCCTATAAATTCTTCTACCTACGACATTCATTATCAGTTTGGGATGATATGGGCAACTAATGAATCCACGTCCTTGTTCTCTTATCCTGAGGGATTATCTTGGAGAGATTATCAGAATGCAAACTTTGTTCCATTCTTTGGCATTCCTCCACCAGATTCCAGATGCAATGGAGACATGAGTTGCCTTTTTGATCTTTATGTCACTGGGAACGTCAATGTTGCTCTGTCGAACATTGTGGTTAAAAAGCAAGCCAATGATGTTGAAACCTTGTACAAAGAAATCAGTGAAACCTGTCTTCTGAATGTCAACATCTCGAATGGCAAAGTTCAACTAATTTATAATACGACCGATTTGACAAACGTGGTTTATCAGATCAGTTGCAATTCAGGATATCAACTTTCAGGCAGTGAAAGAGTCACATGCATCAAGGGAAAACTTTCTGAAAGTATAGGAACCTGTAACAAGTTTATACCAGTTTCTTCTGCCAATTTTATTGCATCAGGATTTGGAATTATATTTTTATTTGGTCTGAATAATCTTGTGATTTGGGCTCAATGAAATTTAACGCACATTTGAACTTTGATTTAGAAGCATCCGAATTATTCGATGAGTTTAATATTTAAATTTAGTAATTGTTAGTGCAAATGCAACAATATTCTCTAAAAACATTGTGTTGACATCACTATACTTGAAAATTATTGTCTGAGGCTTATTTTTTTATTAATTTTTGATTTGACTAATTACTTGTTGCATTTTATTCTTGATGACTAAAAATATATCTTTATCTATATGTCTTCGTACTGCATTTTTAATGTCATAGCATAACATAAAATACTTCCTATATATTAGATTAAAATATTCCACAATATAAAATACTCCATAAGAGTATTAAAATAAGAGCGTATTAAAATTTGGTTTGTTGTGATTAGAATTGTATTACTAAACAGATATTTCCTTTAGATTTACTTTAGATTTCCTAGATTAGCATCTGTATTTGTTTGAAATTTCGGCCTGTTTTTAATAATGATTCCCCGCAATATGTTTTGATGCATGCTCTTAAATAAATTACTTACAAATTAACAATATTTGATCATTGGATAATTGCCTTTTTGTTGATTAAAAAGTCCGAAATTGATCTTATATTTCTAGATTTTTTTAAATTTTTATTAAACATTTTCGGTATTCTTTAGCAATCAAATTTAAAATTTGAACTTTATTTTAAAGGGTTTTAAAGGATTTAATTGACGATATCTTTTTAAATATCAAAATAAGATAATCTAAATAAGTTGCCCAAATAGAGCCTTCACATACCTTTAATTTGAAATGTATATTATATTCTAGGTTTTCTAGAACTAAACATACAGCCTCTCAACCATCGCGAGGTGTTGGCATTTGGTCAAAGTTCAACGACCCATATTTCTGGCACCGATTGTCCAAAAATCTGAAATTTTAATTTTTTAACTTACTCATGTAGGTTAACAACTGTGTCTTACTTCAGCAAAACCCAAGGTGGTGATGTCAGATGTCAAATGACGTGCTGATTTGACGTGGTAGTTCAGTTATAAATTGTTTTCAAAAAACTTGGAAAATTATGGAAGAATCGATATTGACCTAGTTTGTAATGTTTTGATGAGTCGACATGGAGTCGGCTTTGCAGTTTTTTTTAGGGATTCTTCGAAAATGCCTGAGATGAATGAACAGTTAATTAGGGATGCCAGGATATGAGCTATCAGAGGCACCGAAATGCTTGCCAGAGTTGGGTTGATGCCATTACAATCAGTGATATGGAAACTTTTGAGAGTTTTGAAATTGAGATAATTTCTTCTGATGTAACAGATGATAAGAAAATTGAGTGCGGGTAGAATCTTTTAGATATTTTCGAAAATCTAGGTTGTTCAGAATAATTTTTTTGGAAAGCTCATTACCAATGTTTGAGAAAAATGCATTGAAGGAATAAACTATTTCATTAGGGGATGTAAGTGGTTGGCTATCAGTTTCTTAATACTCCGTCTTGGAGCTCCGACAGGGATCCTCAGAGGAGGTTCCCCCGTCTTCAAACGTTTCGGCCCTTTGAATCTCCTGACGTTTTCGGGGGGGGGGGGGGGCGCATCAAGTGATCAGCCGGATGTCCGTCGGTTTTTATACTTCGGAACCCAACGCTTACCGCCGGCTATGAGAGGCTCTCTTTTCTTTGGCCTTCTTATGCCGGTCACTGCTGCCTGGGCTGGAGCGACTCCGAAAGCTCTCAATGGCTTCTTCATGTCACATAATACCTACTTTGCACCTGCAATCTTCGACTGTGCGAGGCTCTCTTTGGCCTTTTTATGTCGATCGCATCCACCCCAGTTGCCTACAGCGGTCACGAAAGCTCTCAGTGGCTTTTTCACACCGTGTACTTAATATATGCAAACTTGGCCTTATAATTTCTTTGTAGCCGTCAGCCGGAGATAGAAATTTTCTGGACTCGACCGCGATACTCCACAGTATCAGTTATGGAGGTGGTCTTTTGTGAGTATTCTTCCTCCACAGATTTGGACGCTGCCTCTGCAAAGGTTGACTCAGGAATGCCATGAAACACCAAATTGCTGGACCTAAGCTGGGTTTCAAGTTGATCTAACTTTTGCTTTAAGTTTCTATTTTCGTACGAGATAAATTTTAAACATGTTGCCGAAGCGATTAAGAATGAGTTATAACCTAACCCTAATCCCCATAAATATTAATAACGGCAGCTTCGGCAGTTTTACCATTGTTTTCTCCATCATATAACTTGTTTTTTTGGCAAGCATAAGTAATAAATTAGTTATAAGCCTATCAGCTAGGTTATCGATGGACTTATCGTCCAGCAGTTACAAATAAAATTTAGGTCCCCGGTTTATTAAGTACACGGCGTGAAGAAGCCACCGAGAGCTTTCATGACCGCTGTAGGCAACTGGGGCGGACGCGATCGACACAAGAAGGCCAAAAAGAACCTCGCCTAGTCGAAGGTTGCAGCAATGAACGACATAAGAAAGCCAATGAGAGCTTCGCATAACCGAAGATAACTTTGGGTCTGGAAGGTAAAAACCGACAGGGACATCCAGCTGATCACCGGTTGCGGCTCGGCCCCCGAAAATGTAGGGAGAGTCAAAGGGTCGAAACGTTTGAAGACGGGGGAAACTCCTCTGAGGATCCTTGTCGGAGCTCCAAGGCGGAGTTTTAAGAAACACATGTTATTCAAACGAAGTACCACCCAGACTTAAACTTATAACTCTCAAGGACTTAAGGATTAGGATATTAATTATCGCCTAACTTATCGCCTGATAAGTCGATAAATAATGGAAACATTGCACATATTTGGTAGAAATAAGAATTTCGATTTGATGGTTCAACTTAAAACCGCCACATCTTTTTATGATTTCAAGTAATTTGTCGTAAAGTCTTGTTGAAACAGCTTGTGGGTGTGACATTTATTCATATTTACCAATTACATAACGGTGATGGTGATCATGATGATGATGATGAATATTTTGAAAGACTATCGAATCATCAATTCTCTGTTGGTGAGCATTCATCTTCCCTTTCATAACCGATGCCTGAATGAGGAGGTGTGTGTTTCGGCTCTTTGGAATTCCTCAGACGAATGGAAAAAGAAGAGCGACCGGTGTTTTTATGAAGTGAATTAGGCATGCAAGGCATGCAAGACAAGGAAACGTGAATTAATAACGAATTCATGACACCATTATTACGCCAACTAATAATAACGGCGATCATAATGTTCAATTGAATATCAGAAAAGGGAAAGGAAAAGAACAAAATACGATTTCTTTCAAGTGTTGGAAAATATTAATGACGTGCGCTAAATCAAACCAGGAATGTCAGACATGAGTCACTCATGGAAATGACTGGAACCAGGCGATGTGGAAAATAAGGAATGTAACGTCGAACTGAACATGTCACTGAATATGGAGGTTATTGCTACAATGGGATTCTACAGCACGACTCAGCAATTGGTCCCCTTCTTCGAATAAACTAAACGTTAAGTGAAACAGTAGCATTGATGATAATAATAAAAATAATAATAATAATAATAATAATAGTAATGATAATAATAATAATAATAATAATAATAATAATAATAGTAACAGTAATAGTAATAATAATNAAACGTTAAGTGAAACAGTAGCATTGATGATAATAATAAATAATAATAATAATAATAATAATAATAGTAATGATGATAATAATAATAATAATAATAATAATAATAATAATAATAATAGTAACAGTAATAGTAATAATAATAATAATAATAACAATAATAACAACAGCAATTTATACCAATTTAGCAAATAATAAAAATGTTAATTTCTATTACTATAGAGTATCGGTTAAATTTAATCTAAAACATGAAAATCAAACACATTTTCGCAACTGATCTCACTTTGAAAGTCAGAAAAACAACGACGAAAAATGTTAATAATAGAATTTTAATGGTCGAGAAACTTTCAAAGAATCGTTGGACTTTGACACTCGTCAGAAGACAAAATTGATTGGCCTTCACGCCTGTCAGTGAAATAACAGGTGTGCTTTCCGTCCAAAGTCTTCCAATTTTATTGTGCACAGGTAAATGCAGGGAGAAGAATTCATAATACGGAATGAACATTCTAAATCGATTAAAGTCATTTTCAACTCAAAAAACAAAATAAACAATTTCAACGGAGAGATTAAGCCACGCATTCATAGAAAAATATAACAAAAATATATTGGATGCTTGACGTTTTCGATTACTAGCACGCTAACGATACATTCCAGGCAAATGAAATTCCACTTTGTGCTTCAAAACATTTATTTTATCTCCAGTTTTATACGACCACCTGTTCGTCTAACAGCACATCTTCCAAGTTCCTTTCATCCTAAACATCGTGAAGCCACAAACTCTACTCACAGAAAAACTAATAAAAAGTGAATAATAAAGAAAATTTATCTAATCATCAGTTTCTATCTTTGGAAATTATCAGCGGAGTGTGTTGAAAAAATGTGGAAGAATTGGTGACCAATTTCGAATGAAATCCTTATTTAGTGGAGTTCATGTTGATGGGTTGTTAAATATTGAAAAATGTTTTTGTAGGAGTAATTATGTTGACGATGAAATTACTGTGAACGGGCGTCTGGCAGATGAACGCGCGAATGGAACTTTTTATGGCTGGAGTCTAGCAAAGTAGAATTTCCTGGAACTGCACTGGAAAAATAACGAGATTCGATTACCTGAAATATGCACCGATGAATAAAAAAACCAATAAATTGCAAGTGAAACACTCGACACCATTAAATTTCAGAACCTTTTTATGATTTTTACATTAAAATGTTAATAAATTTACATCGAATACAAGTAGATCTAGGAAGAATCGTGTACCTATGAAGAGCCTCAAATTTGTTTCCGCCACAGGAGAAGTGCTTCATTTTCAATCTCCGTTTCTCTACTCCGCTTTTCAGCCCCAAAGATCGGCGCCCTGTTGGCTGCGAAAATGGTTTGAGCGTTTTTGTTATGCTGTCGTCGAGCGCTGAAGAAGGCTGGTGAGTGAGAGAAGAAGGATAAGTTGTCGTTGCTGTTGTTGTCGATGTCAGACCCTTAGAGAACTGTTGTTGTGTTGAAAACGATTGGGTGGTTTTGCTGGAACTTCGACAGCGTTGAGGAGTTTCCTGGGACATAGAACGCTGGTGCTTGCTCAGCGGGCCGGGTCGCTTGCTGGTCTGACCGGTGGCACTCTGATCTTTAGGCATCCTTATCGGTTGATGGACAGAAACTTTCGCAGGTTGTTGATTTCGGATTTGTTGCAATTTCTGCATTTCCTGGAAATTGCTGATCAGTTGCTGACCTTCTTGAGAAGAGGCCATCTGAATGGACTTGGGTTGATGAGGGCACGAATGTTGAGGTCTTTGGGGCCAACTAGGGAGACCTTCCACGGTGCAGGAAGCGAAAGGCTCTCTATCAAAAGATTGCTGCTGCTTAAAGTGCGTGAACTGCTGTTTATTTTCGAGCAGCTTCTGTTGCAGCAGTGATTGTTGCTGATGCATTTGTATCAGCAACTTCTCCTTGTTGGCATTCTGTTGAGACAAATAGGCGCTTTCTGAAGTCGGCGACTGAAGTAGGGTCGGAAATTGATGCTGTTGGTGATGCTGTTGTTGATGCTGTTGTTGATGTTGTTGATGCTGTTGTTGATGCTGTTGTTGATGCTGTTGTTGATGTTGTTGATGTTGTTGTTGATGCTGTTGTTGATGCTGTTGTTGATGTTGTTGTTGATGCTGTTGTTGATGCTGACGTTGCGAAGATGGAAACGTATAGGTGGGTTGAGTGAACATCTGATAAGAATTAAGAAATGCCTGCTGAAGCAATTCTGCACGAGGGCGAAGAGGACGAGTGATGCCGATTCCAAACGACGTTTCAGGCGGAGAAGGAGGCAAATTTATGATCGCAGGATGGAAGATCTCTGGTTTGACATTCATCACGGCTGAATTTGGACTCGTCAATGAAGCGGCGAAGTTAACCGAAGTCAGGTGCATTTGAGTGAAAGCCGCTTGAGAAAAAAGCAGTGGAGTTGAAGAAGGAACGATTATGGTCGACGGATTTGGAAACTTCATGAAATGAGAGGAAGGAGCCCCTTGTTTCAGAGGGTCGAGAGTGGAAACAGACGGAGCGATGTCGAAGGACTGGTTTTTAACAAGGCGCTTAGTCGGTTCGTTAGGCAAACCGTTGGTTATTTGAGGTGGTAAGGTGTTCTGACGAATCATTTTGACATCACTTTTGGATGCACCGGTTGCATTGTTTTCGTTGTTGTCCCGGTGAAGATGGAACCGGGATTTGGAGTATTTAGCCGCAAATTGTTTGTTTGGTTTCTTGTTGGTTCTGTGCTTGTCGTATTCAATGGACGTTGGATCATCTGAGAGGTAATTCATTCCGCTGAGTCTGAACGTGTTGGTTCTCTCTTCGTTGTCGCATCTCACATCGACCATGCTTCCGTTGCAGTTAAAGGTGAAGACGATTGGACGTCTTGAGCCGCTGCCGGTGCTTCCACCTTTCTTCCGGTTGTCCTTTCCGCTGAAGAAAAACATTCTTTTGGACTTGTGCTCGGATTTCAAGAGTTCATCTTCCTGTTGTGGATGATGCTTCTTCTTCTGCCTGTCGTCTTCGAGTGAAACAATTTGACACGTGTCTTCCTCGTGCTCTTCGTCTTGTGCTCTGCTGCCAGGAATGATCTGAAATGATTAAAATTCATCACGAGACTTTGAGCAAACATCATGCATGCATGCGTGTTTTTCCTTTAAATTGGTTTTATTTACTTGTTATTACTTGTTTTTACATTTATGTGTTTTTGTAACTGGTGCCAACTTTTAATTTAAATATTTTATTTTATTTCCACATTCTAAGAATCTCATTTTCAAGGGTGGAGAAATGAAAATTGCAAGTTTCATAAATTTTCATAGGTTAAAATCTGCTTGTACATGACAATTTAATTTAGTGAATATTGTGTAACATTCTCGACTGCAGATCTGTGTCCTACAATGAAGCAACATCAACTTCATCATATATTTTCATCTGAAGAAGCTCTTCCAACGCAACCAAATGTGCCATGTACTCGTGTACTCGTGTACTCGTGTACTCATGTACTGCATTTTCCACGAAGAATATTTATTGTTTTGTTGCGAATAACTGCTACAAGAATTTACTATGTCCCTTCATTGTCACCATATATTTTTTAATTCCAGAAGGCTAAATAAAATCTTTTTAGTCGTTGTTTATCGTAATTCAGGATTATTGCATAATAAATTAGTTTTTACGAAGAGCGTCATTATTAAACATGAATATTTCAAACGAAAGCACGTCGAAACATTCATGTTTCAGTTCCTCAGCAGAATTTCCGACAAAGGATGATTCATTTCGATGAAAGGACTTGATGAATGACCGGGATTTTGTGCTCCTACGCAGGTGGTCAGCCCTCCTTTTATCGTCTTTCAAAGGGTTCGTTTCTGAACTATATAAGCTAAATGAATCAGTAATTTGTTGAAGTCATTTTCAGTGTTATTTTAAATCTCAGTTGCTTACGTTGTGTGAATAAATATGAATAACACTTCGTTAGTGAGTTCTTCCTGCATCTCAATTTATAAGCAATAATTTTGGTGTTTTACAAGAACTTACGTCCAAGTCTACGACCTTCCCATTCCGAGTTAACGTTCAGAAATCTTTTTAAAAATCGATTGCAAGATATTATCACAAGCAGAATGTTGACTGCAATGGTTAATATTGTTCCTCTTGCCTGAGAATATTGGACAAAGAGATTCATGTGCTGAGGTATGCCGTCCTTCGTGGGGCCAAACCCGTTCGGTTGTTGAAGGGTAGAGCCAGGCATAAGAGAGACTCCTCCCCCTAATTGAAAATTCGTCATCATCTCCGCTTCTTGGGTGCTCGTCGGGAGGAGTCTGAGGCTGTCTTGGATGCTCCCATGCTGTAGTTTGTCGCTGATTTCTGCCTGCCTCCTCCTGTACTGGTTGCCTCTCTCACAGTGGAACCTCAAGAAAGACACGGCAATGAGACCAAGCAAAACTATGGTGAAGATGACGTAGGGAAGCCACAAGAGAGCGGTGCTGATTTGATCTAAGTCCTCCTGAGCAGAAGTTGTTGACCAATAATAGGCGCTGTTCGAAGTCACGTTGACGACGACAAGGACTGTGGCGGGGGAGGTCGGCGGTGCAATCGTAGTTGTGGCTGATTGGACGACCACCACCAACGACCCTGTGATGGAGATTGATCCGTTGGTTGATATCGTCGTGGTGGCGTTCTTGACGTCATCGGTTAACCTTTCGATGAGCCAATCATCAGATAGGGTGTAATTGGATGCGTTCATTTGATTGGCCAAATATTGAATTTATTAACAATGCTTTTTTTCGTTTTCAATAAATTTCCTGAAAATAAAAGAAATTCGGAATTAATATTTCATTACGACATTTTACGATTTAAAATTTGATTCATCTAAATGTCTCCATTTGACTGACAAATATCACGTTTCATTTCAGGATTCCATTAGCCATTAATTAGCCATTAATTAGCCATGCGAGGCCCTTACTCGAGGTTTCAATAAAAAAAAAACATTTGAAGACTTCATTGTTTCAAGTTGAAAGAAATAAAACATATTCGTCCGCCAAAAGTTGACAGCTGTTTAGAGAGGTCCCATGATGCACTGAGGATGAACTTAAGTCACTCAGTGGATTGAAACCATTGAAACCACCCATCCACATCTCACTCTCACGAAGTTGTTTTCGTGAAGTTATTTTTCATGAAAACATTATTTCCAGCTGTAGTTGTGATTTATTTCAAATCATTTCAATGGATGCAACCAGGACCGCCGACAGAAATTTCGGACTCCTACCATCCAAGTTATTTTTTACGTCAATTTGGTGATGGAAAAGCAAAACAAAGGTTTAAAACTGGGCGAACCCCAAAAATTGACCCCCCCCCTTTTAGGCAGTCCAGGATGCAGCTAATGGTGCAACTTCATTGCTTCATTGGATCAATATTTAGAAGCAAAAACATTTTATTGAATAAAACATTTATTTTAATTAAGCACTTATTCGTCAGGTGTTAATATAATTTCAAATATAAATTCATTTTCTTGTAAAAAAAAAAAGGGCATTAAGAACTTGATTGAAAAAGTAAAAGCAAGCCTGTTTGGGTCCATTTATCTTTGTTATTTATCCTTATTATTTATCCTTATTATTTATCCTTATTATTTATCCTTATTGTTTATCCTTATTATTTATCCTTATTATTTATCCTTATTATTTATCCTTATTATTTATTATTAACTTCAAACTTCAAAGTAAATCCAAGTTAACCGAAAGAAAGGTTTTTAATGAATGGATTAATGAATGAATGAATGAATGAATGAACGGATGTTTAAAGGAACAACTTAATGACGTTCTCTTGTAATCCCCGCCTGCATTTAGTATTTGTAATTATATTTTAGTTTCAATTGAAAGGAGCATCAAAAAAGAATCATACTTTTGTTTGAAAATATCAGAAATAACTATAAATATGAAAAATGTCACGGAAATGCACCGTAGAACTGAATAAGCGATAATAAATTAATAAGCGATAATAAATTAATTAGCGATAATAAATAATATCATTTCGAAAGGAAATGCTTGGAAAGAAACACAATAAGTATTTGTGAACGTTGGAAGTTCTTGCAGACGGCAGAATGCAAAATGAAATTTCTTTAGGAAAGTTCTTAACATCATCTCGACGAAGCCAGTGCAACATTCTTTTGATGAGAACGATGATGACTGATAATAATGCCTTTGATGTCGATGATGATGATGATGATGATGATGACGATGATTATGATGATGATGATGATGGACAATGCCATGCAGAGGACAGTAGGAAGCGATAAATGACTGTAAGCCAGAACTGACGTGGGAATGTATGGCAAATACGTGAGTTGATTGTGACCATGCATACAAGGATTGAGTTGATTTTATTGACATGTGTGGATGCACGGGTTTGGAGTGCATGGATGAATGGATGAATTTGAGTGCCTTGTTGGATGCATGGATGAATTTGAGTGCCTTGTTGGATGCATGGATGAATTTGAGTGCCTTGTTGGATGCATGGATGAATTTGAGTGCCTTGTTGGATGCATGGATGAATTGGAGTGTGTTGTTGGATGCATGGATGAATTGGAGTTCTTGGAATGCATTGGTGATTGGAACGTAATTCAGATCGTGAATGACTACAGCTGATCAATGAGTGTCTCTTTATTGAATTCATAGCAGTACCTGCCATCCATCATTGGTTCGCAGTAATTACATTTTCGAACATTATTTATATTATTATTATTATTATTATTATTAGTAGTAGTAGTAGTAGTAGTAGTAGTATTATCATCATTATTTTGTTTTATTTATTATAAAGTTAATGCAGAGCGTTAGAAGATTTGATAACTTAAGTGCTAAAAATGAATTCATTTGCATTTGACGAAGCATGTGCACTCAGAGGGTCAAGGTCGATTTATTTTTCAGATTTTTTTAAATGTTAGAATATTTAGTAATTAGTAGTAATTAGTAATATGTTATAATGAAGTTTGGGTAAGTTATTAGCATATTATAATGAGGTTTGGGTAAGTTATTAGCATATTATAATGAGGTTTGGGTAAGTTATTAGCTTATTATAATGAGGTTTGGGTAAGTTATTAGCATATTATAATGAGGTTTGGGTAAGTTATTAGCATATTATAATGAAGTTTGGGTAAGTTATTAGCATATTATAATGAAGTTTGGGTAAGTTATTAGCATATTATAATGAAGTTTGGGTAAGTTATTAGCATATTATAATGAGGATCGAGTAAATTATTAGCATATTATAATCTCAGTTAATATTATCTCAGGCACGACGGCATAGAGGTGGGTGATTACATCTCAGCCGTGGAGGGCAAGGTCGCATCCTCTCTAACTTCTCATGATCTCGCCAACTCTCTTCACAACAGATCCACACAACAGATATCACTGGAACTGGATTACACTCTTCCAGACACGTGTAAATATTATTGTTGTTGTTATTATTATGTTTATTATTGTTATTATTATTATTATTGTTATTATTATTATTATTATTGTTATTATTATTATTATTATTATTATTATTATTACATTACTTTTGTTTTTATTATTATCATCTTATTAACGTAAGGAACGTCTTTATCTTTAACCTTTTAACTGCCATTTAGATATTCAATTGAGTGATTATTGGAATAAAATCACTCAAATTAATTCCAGGCTTCTTGTTCGTTTTCGTGCAAATGTGTTGTTGTTGCAATGTCATGTTTGAATGTGTTGTTGTTGTTGCAATGTCATGTTTGAATGTGTTGCTGTTGCAATATCATGTTTGAATGTGTTGTTGTTGTTGCAATGTCATGTTTGAATGTGTTGTTGTTGTTGCAATGTCATGTTTGAATGTGTTGTTGTTGCAATGTCATGTTTGAATGTGTTGTTGTTGCAATCTCAGGTTTGAATGTGTTGTAGTTGCAATGTCATGTTTGAATGCGTTGTTGTTGAAATGTCATGTTTGAATGTGTTGTTGTTGCAATGTCAGGTTTGAATGTGTTGTTGTTGCAATCTCAGGTTTGAATGTGTTGTAGTTGCAATGTCATGTTTGAATGCGTTGTTGTTGAAATGTCAAGTTTGAATGCGTTGTTGTTGCAATGTCATGTTTGAATGTGTTGTTGTTGCAATGTCATGTTTGAATGTGTTGTAGTTGCAATGTCATGTTTGAATGCGTTGTTGTTGAAATGTCATGTTTGAATGCGTTGTTGTTGCAATGTCATGTTTGAATGCGTTGTTGTTGCAATGTCATGTTTGAATGCGTTTTCCAAATATGTGAGGCATGATTTCATCGGAATGCTATCAAAAACCATTAACATTATCAGCTATTTCTGTAACATTCTGACATAAATTCAAATTTTCAGCTGCGAATTTTCGTCAATTATCGCCATTTTATCATAAAAATCTTCTGATTTCTTGAGGATTTGATTTATTTTTTCTCAATTGTTCGACTTTTATGTGGCAAAATGTTACAAATAGCAAGTAAGTCGACTGAAAACCATTATTCATCCTGAGAGTTTTAATGCCTGCCGTCATAACTCGTCCAATGTCAATCACTTGCAATTCCTTTCTCCTGCAATGCTGATGATGATGACGATGATGATGATGATGACGATGATGATGATGATGATGATGATGATGATGATGACGACGATGACGATGACGATGACGATGGTAGTGGTGGTGATGATGATGTTAATGCTGTTGATGATGATGATGATGATGATGATGATGATGACGATGACGATGATGATGGCGATGACGACGTGACGATGTAAAAGAACATCCTTTGAATTCCTTCCAAGGGAACTACACAAGTTCCATTTGAAAGGAGATGTNACAAGATATTGAAACGTGACCAAATTGGAAAAATTGTTCTAAATAACTTCAACTTTTTACACATGATATCCAGCATATTTGTTGCTATTATTATTGTTATTATTATTATTATTATTATCATCAGCTTCACCAGCAGCATCATCCTTCTTTGCGTTGTTAGTTCATGTAAAGTAATTGTGATTACACATGCCATTTTATTTGTAAACAGATTTATTATTATGATTATAGTAATCTATATTTATATGTAAAACAGAAAGTGCTTGTTTGTGTTTGTCTGTCCCAACAATAACACCATCGCAAGAGCGACGCAACACGGGTTCGAGTCCCGTTGTGGATCAGCGTCCTAATCGTCCAGTTCTTTGAGGGAAGTAACTGACTGTATTTGAAGGACGTAAATAATAACGGGATAAAAAAAAAGAGACTGATTATATCACTGACGAAGCATGTTAAAAGTGCTTGTAATATTAATATGATCATGTTAACGTAATAGAATAAACCATAAAATATACCAAGCGACCTTTGAAATAAGAATAACATCTTCGACGTTTATTCATTCGTGTTTGAATCCGAGGTTCTCGAGTTCAAATCCTGCTTCAGATTTGTCTTCAATCGTCATTTGGAGGATTCCTCCATTACGTCTTCAATTGTAGGGTTTCAGGAGTGCCAGTTATTTCGTGAATTGTAAAACGAATCGAATTGAAAATAACTCATCACGTTTGTGTGTGCTTTCTTAAATAATGCATTGGAAACTCAAAAATAAAAAGACTCTGGATGCCAATTTATTTCAATTAATATTTGAATCCAATATTTTGACCACTCTGTTTATTATTGTAATTATAAATTCATTTGTAATATGTATGATATTTACAACATCATATTTACAACATCATATTTACATTCATTTTCATCTATTCTTTTGTTTGACATCAGATGACGATAAAATCTTCAGATAAATTCTTCCGCCAGCAAATGAAATAAAATGAAGAAGCACCGAAGAAGTCGTGAAGGATGCAAGTGAATCAATATTTTTCAATATTTTTCAATATATATATTTTTAAATATATATTTTTCAATATTTTCAAACATTCAATATTCAATGAAATACTGTAATAATTACATTTTGTAAAACATTACATTACATTTTGTAAAAGTCTATCAGCTATAATTTACCATAATATAATTAAAAATATTTAATTACATGCAATTTTAACAACAATAATAATAATAAAATTAATAATAATATTAATAAAAACAATAATAATATTAATAATTCATTAAACAGTAGAAGCCATTAAGTCTTTTAATGACAAATATTCAAGACTAATCTGTCCATTGTTGAAGGACCTGTTGCTGTAAAACATTCCTCGTGCAGTGGATTGTCACTGGTCTGGACGTTTGCCATCCATAAAATTGAACAATGTGTCTCACAGGGGTGGATGCTTGGAAATGGAGTTTAGGTCGATGGAAGCCATTAAGCGGTGAATTACTTCTCAAGCGGTGAATTACTATTCAAGGAATGAATTAATTTTCAAGGAGTGAATTACTTTTCAAGAAGTCATTGGCTTTTTAACTTCAAGGATTGTTTTTCTCTAGTTTTCGAGTTTCCAAATGCTTCGTTAGGAATTTCGATCGTACTCATCGAGTGATGATGATGATGATGATTGTGATGATGATGATGATGATGATGATGATGATGATGATGATGATGATGATGATGATGATGATGATGATGATGATGATGATGATGATGATGATGATGATGATGATGATGATGATGATGATGATG
>MPNW01000377.1:0-50102 GCA_011800805.1 Hirudo medicinalis
ATTTATTTTTTATTATTATTATTAATTTTGTTATTATTCTTATTGCTATTATTATTATTATTGTTTTTATCTATTATTAATATTAATATTATTATTGAGCACCGATGTGAATGAATTATGCGGTTATTATAATGAGCGCGAATAAATTGTGAAGTTATTATAAGCTAATATATTATGCATGGAAATTTTAATATTCAGTCTTAAACGGTACTTAAAGGAACAATTACTAGTAAGTACAACTTGGCAGATATCAGCAGTACTGATTCAGTGCAGCTCAAGAGCTTCTGTAAAACATTGGAATCATCTTTAAGAAGTAATTCAATTAATAATTTTTTTTCTGGCCACCCAAACTCCCGCTGGGTTGTCTTGCTACAGCGATTCCAAACTCTGAATGCTTCTGGGCCGTTCCAATCAGGAGCCGCCATGTTGTTATGGACGTGGAATTTCTGTTAAATTTTCGTCAAAAATATAAAAAATAAAAAAGCATGTTCGTCAAAAATCTTTGAATGAAAACTCCCCGCCCCGATGACGTCGGATGACCTTCGAAAATCCTTGAATTGAATTGAACGTTCGAGATGCAACGCAATACCGGAGATTAGCGTTCACAATTCTGAGTCTATCTCTAATTAATTATTCATTATCGGATAATAATTATTCGTTGGTTAATTATTCAGAAATTATAATCATCTGCCCTGAGCTTGAAACGCAGTTGACTATGTACTACTGGGTTTTCCTGAAAAACAAGGATTGCTTTTTTATTGAATGTTTCCATTTGTTTTAAACATTTGTGGTGGACCGTTTCGAGAGGTCAAAGTTCAACGTACTTCCAGGGCACCCTAATTGCCCTGTTGGTCGCTATTAAAGAGTGAGGTTACTCTGTGATCGAAGCCTCCTTCTTCTGATGTTGTCAGAGGAGGAGTTGAATTCCAAACCTCTGTCCTTACCAGATATCAGATTAGTTAGTTCCAAGTTCTGATTATTGCAGCGGGATGTATTCATTTTCATAGCTTCAAGCAACATCTGCCATTGGAAATTTGGCGTGATGTATTTGGTCCAAATTCTCGTCACCTTCTCTTGAACCTGCCTTAATGACCGAACTTTTTGTGCCGAGAGCAGATGGAAGAATCTTTTTAAGTTCGGTTGGTTGGTGAATAATTTATGAAATCGAGGATCCATTCTTACGATATTTTCGAGCGAGGAGACTGACAATGAAGCTGAGAAGCTGTAAATTCCTCTTCCTTTTTACCGCTCGAAATGAACTGGCTTCAAAGTCGTCTGCGTCGTTCCACGTGGAGAAGCACAGAATGACGAGTCAGTCATGGCAGTTGAGGAGCTAATAAGGTTTCATCTCGCAGGATTGGAAGGAAGCTGAGAAAATGTGATGGTGCGCGGTTGTGGGTCCGTCCGCCTGGTTGCTCTTGTGACTGATAGTGTGCACCGAGGCGCAAAAGTATTCATGACAACTTGTAAAGTTCTAAGTGGAAAATTATTGTAAGATCCGCTTTAATCTTGCGGGATTTTCTTTTCAAAAAATGCTCGATTTTCTTCTCTTTTTCTACTTTTTATTTGTTGTTTACTTTTGGTCCGAAGAAAAACAAATCTCCTCTTCCGTCAGAAAATGTCAGTGTTCAATTTTAAGGGGTTTTTCTCCAACTTTTCCCAAGAAATTGGCGTTAATTTGTGCAAAAAAATTTGCATTTTCATGCTGGTAATAGCAGGGCTCCGTCTCAGATCCAGGAAAATTCTCCGATCCGACCATATACCTGCCTGCACGCTCGGTCGGTCGCGTGTTGTCGCAGTTGAAGATGCGGGTTGATGCATCTAGATTGCAGCTCCAATGCCAGACCTAATTTACATATAAATTAGGCACTCGCCGCCAGATAAATTCGACACCTTCACATTTCGACAAGGGCGACACGCCGTCCTTAAAAACATTCATCCGGTCTCCTTTCGCTCCATCTTTTGGCTCTTCTGAGTCAACTTTTGGAATCATCGTCCTTGATTATTTTAACGAAGAATGCTGTTTTGTTTTCTTTCTTTTTTTTTATGTCGCCTTGTTCGTTTTCTCGTGATGAGCTTCTCAGCTGGAATCGATTTCATTTCACTGCGGAGAACGGACACATCATTTGCCATGAAAACCTTTCCAAGATTTATTGCTGATTGTTCTGAAAATTCTAATTACCATCTCGTACGCTTAATCTTCGGTGTTTTAGAAGTTTAACGAGAAACATATTTATTCGACCAGAAGGAGCGGTTGTTATTCATTCGTGGCTTAAAAATATGTTTTCAGAAAGATTAAATTTTGAAAATTTCAGAAAGAGAAATGGAAGCCATATACAAAATCTCAATTGAGGCTCGAAGTCTGTAATTTCAAGCCAGCGATAAAGCAAACACGTGCTGGAGGAACACGACAGAGACCTTCCTTGTCACTACGTCCCCTTAATATGGTGCGACATGTTGTAAAACGAACGGCTAAAATGGAAGCATCATAAATAACAGAAGCAGAATAGACACTTGGAATGTTTTCTTTTTTTTCTTCCCCTTTACATTCCGTTGAATACCACGTCAACATCTGACCCCATTCAATCTTTACTTTACTTTCTTGATATTCGCCCCCTTTCCAGCACTTCTAGTAGCTTCCTTCTTCAAAATTTCATAAAATTTCTTCCTTTGCTAACGAGTTTAAAAAACTTCTTGACATAATTGATGTACGATGAACGACATAACTTGTATAAAATTTAGTCTGAAAACAACCAAAATCAATGAATTTGAATCCATTTCAAAAATTAGAAAGTGCTCGCAAGAGTGAAGGAATATGCATATACTTTTTAAAATATTTTAATCTTAAATAATGAGGGGCTATAAAAATGCATGGAATGACGTATAATGTATTTTATATAAATGCTAAACGAGACTAAAATACAGCGTAAATATTATTTTTTAAAAATATTTAATGATATTTATTTTATACAATAATAAAAATTATTTATTTAATTATGTTCTTATTTTATTACTGTCTTGCATATTTATTCTATTTATCGTTTTTGGTTCAATGCTAATGAAAATTCATCTTACACAACTTCCTAGGACGCCATATTAGCTTTCTCTCCGGTGCTATTGCGGTGAAGGAATCTCTTTGTTCTTGCAAGATTCATTTTCAAATGGGTTACAATAAAAGAAAAGCAGAGGATGATGACTGTCCTCGCTACAATAAACGCTTTAGGAAATCAAACAGTTCTGTGACTCCGAAAACTATAAAGCCTAAAAGGTTTGTAGTCTTAGTTAATAAATCGTATTTGTCAACAAAAGCATAAGACCTGGTCACGCGATATTACTTTGATTTGGAATTCTCCAGCTCTTAGTTTTTGCGTGTGCCTTCGTAATCGTGTAGATTAGAATCTTTCTAACTATATTTTTGTTTTTAAAAGCTCGAAGGACTCAGACTATTACAAAAGTGACAGAGGTTATTATTCGAGCCATCTCAGCCAACCTGTTTGTTGGAGTAGAAGAAAGAATAGAAATGATTGCAGTTGCCACAGACATTCTGATAGTGGCTTTGACACAAAATCCGTTAAGGTTTGTAATCTTTTTTAGTGTTATGCTAAGCACCAATTTATTGTCGAGTGCTACAGTAATTTCATTGCATGACAAGCGTTTCAGCGCTTGTCCCAAGATATAATTAGATTACTGCCGCCTCAGTATGTTCGGCCATCTTAAAATGTTTTAATGAAGATAGTTGAGCTTAAATTGATTTTGCACGTGTTGATTTCAAATTAGACGCGTTTGGGACAAGTGCTGATTTGTGGCCGATAATGATGTAAGCTTTATTTTTAATCACTGTAGTTTCTTAAATGTTTTTTGATTATTAAATGATAACATGAATCTTCATATATGGATATTTTTCTTACTGTGTGTTGGTGCATCCCCCCTTCCTGGATACGAACAATTTTACACGATTACATTGTCGGACGTAATGAATTTCTTCCTGATGCCGGTGTCAATTGTTGCTGCGATCATTTCAATGTGCCGCTTCTCCGTGTCTAATCCCCCTTTGGTTGGCATCCCGATCCGTCTGTCACCCCTGGCGAACGAACGACCTTTGTCACGGCTACAGAGCCCTAAGCATAAGAGGAGGTCTCATTGCCGACGTAAAGTGAAGGAGGATGAGGAGGGTCATCTTTTGTACCAAGAGGGAGACATGCTTCTTAATCGATGTACATAGGTTTATTTCACATCTCTAGCTGAACACACTATGGGTTTACTTTTTCATTTGAATTAATGGACTTTGAGTTAATTATTGATTTAATTTTGAATCAAATAGTGACCGACTGATCTTTGTTTTTAGACAAGTTGATTAGGACTATCGGACAGGGAACGTTCGGCAAAGTCGTCTCCGGGTATGATACGCAAAAGTAAGATTTACACGAGCATTATATGTGTTGCATTATTATGTTGCTGAGCTGATTTTCTATCATTTTTTAGAAATGATAAAAAGGTTGCAATAAAAATTGTGAGAAGGGACAAAGCTGATTATGAAGATGCTGTTTTGGAGGCTAAAATCATCCAGCAGCTGCAAAGCACGAGCTCTGGTCCAGAAAAGTGAGTGTTGCATTGTTGTGATATGTTTGTTGATCTTGTTCTAGCTTGTCGTATTTTCAACATCGTATTCATTGCAGCATGTGCATAAGAGTGCTGGATTGGTTTGATTATCACGAACATCTCTGCATCGTCTTTGATATGCTCGGCCACAGTGTCTACGAGTTTATGGTGAGTTTGTTCTAACTTTGATTTTTATTGGATTGGTTGGGGCTCTTGTCTCTTAATAGTAATGCCAATGTTCTTATACGTGTTCTTTATTTCAGAGGAGGAACAACTTTCAACCCTTTTCACTGAGTGATGTCGAGGACATCGGCAGACAACTGTGTCAAGCTGTGAAATGTAAGTTCATCTTACTCTGGAAATCTATTTGTTGATGGCTATTTATTCTCTCGCTTTCATTTAGTTTGCCACGATCTGAAACTGGCACATACAGATTTAAAGCCTGAAAACATGCTCTTTGTCAACTCACGCTTTGAGTTCAAAGATGGAGACAGTTCGTTCAAGGTGAGACTTGATTCATCATGATTGGGTCTTGCAATTGTGAATAATAATAATAATAGAATTTGTAAAAATTATTTTGTCAGAGGGGATCATACAGGCAAATACTGAACTGCGACATGAGGCTCATAGACTTTGGTTCTGCAGTTTACGAGGAAGACCACGGATCTGGAGTGGTATCGACTCGACACTACAGAGCCCCGGAAGTTGTCCTTGGTTGGTATTTAGTTAAGATCTAATTATGAGTATTGTGGGTTTTGCCTGGGTCGAACCATGATGACTATAATTGCAACACCTGATTTCAGATATGGGATGGTCTTTCCCCTGCGACGTGTGGAGCATCGGCTGCATATTGTTTGAGCTCTATCATGGATACACTCTCTTCCAGGTAAATGTCACTCATGTTTGTCTTCATTTCTGCTAATGTCCTGATTCATCCTGATTCGTTTTTCAGACACATGATACCCTAGAACATCTGGCCATGATGGAAAGGGTGTTGGGCAAAGTTCCTTCTTCTATGACTTCTAAGTGCAAGTACTTTAGAAGTGGCAAACTGGATTGGGATGAAAGCTCGAAGAACGGAAGAAGAGTGAAGCACAAGTGCCGACCCCTGAGGTCCTACATGAGAAGTCACAGTACAAAACACAACCAGCTGTTCGATCTCATGGAGAGGATGTTGGAGTACAGGCCAGAGAAGAGAATAACTCTGAAAGAAGCACTTAAACATCCCTTCTTTCAGGACTGAGTTTAGACTGGATTATGATGCTTGTTATGTATATAAAGGATTTTGCATATTTCTATATGATCTGATCAAGTTCTTGTTTTGTTGAGCAGTGCTGGTTTTTGGCTTTCAATGAAGCTAATTTTGGTGTGAATTAATAGTTGTGGTGGTCGATGTTGTTTGACATTTTGGAATTAAACATTCGTCATTGTGAGATACTCACTAAGTTCTTCGTGTGGATGACAGGTTGAGCTCCGGTTCTGAAATTCTGTGGTTATTGAGTACTGTGGTCCAGAAGGTTCCATTTTAAGGTCCGGAGTGTAGCTATTTCTTTTGCGCCGTTCGGGGTCAAGCCCTTAATATAGCTTCAGGGCTTTAGGCCACACATTTTTACTTTTGCGTTGGACATTTCTAGTTTCCTTGAATAAAACAAGCTCTATGATAAACCAGCATTATGTAAATTACCCAGTGCGCTGGGATGGACAAACATGCAGAATCGATGACGTGTCGGGTCGAGGCTTTTATATATTGCAGACAAGTCAAGTGGAGTAAGCTGTCTTTTCACTTCTATCAAATTTAATTATAACTCTTTCCATCAAAGGCTGGTGTTGAAAATTTACTTCAGAGAGACCAATGGAAGAAACGAGTGAAGCGCCTTTTCAGTATCAAAATTCGCTTTTACAATTTGCTTATTTGAGGCTTGTCGTGGAGGCGTGTTCGATAGTCTTCTAGCTTAAATTACTCGGGGTTTTGGTTTTTCCACTTCTTTTTAAAGTTCGTTATTTTCTCGCAAATAACTTTTAATGTCTCCACCGACCTCACATGAAGCAGAACACCACGATGCTCCACCATTAAGCACCAAACGCCAGGTAGTTGATGCTGTCATCGACTTCACCGGTGGGATTATGGGTTAGCCAAAAAATTTACATATTACGCTTTTATTGCGGCCTTTGTTAGTTTAATGATTTTTAATTATATTTTTATGCAAAGGTGGTACGGCTTCAGTATACATTGGCCAGCCGCTAGATACTGTTAAAGTAAAGATGCAGACATTCCCAAGACTCTACAAGAACGCTTTTCACTGTTTTAAAACTACTCTCGTGCAAGATGGTATTTCAAGGGGTCTCTATGCTGGGACATTACCAAGTTTGGCAGCTCAAATTGCTGAAAATTCTGTGTTATTCTTAGGTTATGGACTTTGCCAGAAAATGGTGAATTTGTATCTTCTTTTAATATAGATAATTTAATAATTAATTATTATAGATATTTGTAATACATAAAATTTACATTTACATGTTCTTTTAACCATTTATTTTTGATTAGATCGCTAACATAACTCAGAAGTCAAAAGTTTCTGACCTCAATGTCATTGAGAATGCTTTGTCAGGGAGCCTGGCTGCTTTTTTTTCATCACTCACTCTTTGCCCCACTGAATTAATTAAGTGCAAGTTGCAGGCCATGAGAGAAATGACATCACAAGGCAACACAACAGTTGCCAACAGTCACATGTCAGTTGTAATGATTGATTGATTAATTTTCTTTATAGCACTGTTTCAGCTTAAGGTGTGAATTTCAGAGGACCCTGGTCATTGACTAAGCAGATTCTGAGAGAAGAAGGAGTTAGGGGAATGTTCAGAGGGTTGGTTCCCACATTTGTAAGAGAAATGCCTGGTTACTTTTTCTTCTTTGGTGGTTATGAACTGAGCAAGACTTTGTTGGCAGCTCCAGGACAATCCAAGGATGATTTAGGTAAGCCATCAGCATTCTACATTGCCTCCTTTGCCAAACTTGCTCTAAGTTTTATTAATTGATTTGAATTGCTTGATCTTACAAGTTCCACTAGACAAGTTTGCACATTGAGATTCCTAGCTTATATATTTTAATTACGATGCCAAGGACCTGTGAAAACAATGATCTGTGGAGGGATCGGTGGGGTTGCACTCTGGGTTGCTATTTTCCCCAGTGATGTCATCAAGTCCAGGGTTCAGATAGGCCTCTCTGGGGTGGACCCCAACAGCTCCTTTCTCTCCATCCTGATGAAGATATCGAGGGAAGAAGGTTGGACGATTTTTTTTCTACTGAACTCCTCAGATAAAAATGAGAAAGTGCCTTTTATTTTATTCAAGGTGTTCGAGCGCTGTACAAAGGCCTCGGACCAACAATCCTCAGGACATTTCCAGCGACTGGTGGATTGTTCCTGGCCTATGAGAGCACCAAGAAATACTTAGGAATGACAGCTGACTGGGTCGGTGTCGTTTAGGTGGATTCGCGGCCGATCTAGGACTTCATCGCTTCGGCCACTCATTGTCCAATCGTGCCTTGAGAATTTTAGGCTGCATCTACCATTTTTTTGTTTTGTTTCAACGGCTTTAAAATATTTTATTCTCTGTGATCTTTTTAAATAGGATCTTTGCGTGGAAAATATTTAAGCCATTTCATTGTTTCATTGTTTGGCAAGGAAACGACTCTTTATTGAAATTTTAAAAATCGTGATTCCGCTAAAGCCCGATTCAAGATTTTCTGACTCATTACTAATGAGAATCGGATGATTAATTGTACACAGTGTTTCCATTGAAGCATGCCACAGTATTAACAGAAGAGTGATTTAAGCAACGATCATTATTTATTATTTGTTGTACATTTTACTCAACTTGACAAAGAAAAACTAAGTAAAGTGTTACTCCAGAGTCATGGGTTTACTTCACTATTTTTGTGAGAATAAAATCAAATAATTTTACATTTCAAGAATCAAAATGGTAACCATTAGCTAGCATTTGGTAAGAACTCTTGAACTTGAAGTGAACACTTCACTGAGTTTGTCAGGATTCGCACTCCAGAAATTGTTTGATTCTATTTGTCCCCCTCCAAAACAATAGGTGTCAAACAAGCTCCTAGGCCACTGTTTGAAAGAGAAAAAATGTTCAGTAATATTAATAATGGGAAAACGGTTTGGCATGTCAAGATTAAAGTAAGCTAACAAAAGTTAATTCCAAGCATTTCAACTTGTGTTCTCCAGCTGAAGTGGAGCCACCAAACATGCTTGACATGGTTTGATGACTTAAGTGAACGGGCATGAGAACCGTTTGTGTTAAGGATGTACGGAAATACAGTGGTGAGGTGCTGTGTAGATGTCGGCAAAAAGATCACGGATCGCCACAGAGGACAACTGGGAACCAAATCAGAAATAAAACCAATAATTACTTCTGATGCATCTTGAGCTTTAGATATTTCTCCTTCAAGACATTAACTTCTGCTAAGCACTGCTCCTTGCACTTGTCGGACATGGATTTGTACATCCTCACTTCAGCCTGGAGAGCCTGTGAACAGAGAATTTCCAAAGTTTTCAATCAGGATTTAAACTCTCGAATTGGACTAAAGTGATGCTAGAATTTATGGATGTCATATTTCAATGGCCCATGTTGTAACTAGGATATTGGCAATTTCACAAGCTTTCACTGGTAGAATAAGAGTAAGCAATGCAAATAGCATTATTAGGAGCAGACAGCATCAGATAAGTTAAACATGCACGATGCTGAAACTCTAAAAGTCCTTGCCGGGATATCAACATTAAAAATGCAAAAAATTGAACTCTGCCCAATTGCAGCATTTCACAAGACAACAGCGAGATTCTTCGTTAAAAACCTCTGAAAAAGACAGCAGACCTTGATCTTGCTGTTGGCTTTCCTCAGGCAACTCCTGCAACTGGCAAGCTCCTCCAATGTCTCAGGTCCAGACTGTCGAGCCATGGACTTCTTGAGTTCATTGAACAGCAGTTCCTTTTCTGTGATCAGTTTCTCCTTCTGAATGACCAGTTCTGTCTTCTTGATGAGCCTCTTCTGCAACCACTGCATCTTCATCATCATCTCGTACAGGCTCGGATCGCTGCCCTGTATGTTGTTCGTTAAAAGTAGTTGAATGCTGTTTTTAATATCAAACCGATATCCTGATAATACGTACAACTTCAGGAGATTCATGTTTGAAATATGGCAAATCAATGTTAATAATTACAAAATATTCATATCTTCATTCACCACAAAAAATTGATTCACAAATCGGATAACACAAGCTAAAATCGACCATCCGAGAAAGACCTTCAACTTGCGCCATCTGTGAATGTTGAGAGGATTCTCCAATTCATCCTCGAGTACTTTGCATCTGGTTCTGACCAGGAGGTTCTCTTGCTGAATGCGAAAGATCTCCCGTCTGTTTCAAGATCGTCATCGTCATCATCACCATCATCATCATCATCATCAATACTTAATATAAAAATAGAGAAATGGAGGAATTTCCAAGCCACTAAAACCTTAACTCATCAAAATAAAGTATCAATTATTTGGATGTATAAAACATATACAAAACAAAAACAAATAAATAAAACATCAAATAGCAAAATTAGCAGAAGCTAAGAATCAAAACAACTCAATTATTCCTAATAAAGAATGCAAATGTTCATTCAAAGATTCCAAACCTTTGCTCTTCCATGGTCTCGAGTCCTTTGGCCATGTAGAGGTTCGTGCATCGGAGCTTCTTGATTTCCATCTTCAGGATGCGGATGTCCTCCAACCTCCTGTTGTAGACGACCTGCCCTCGGTTCAGAGAGTCCTCAAAGAGTTTGATCTTCTCGTAGAGGAGCGCTATCTCGTCGTTCCGTCTGATCAGCTGACTCCCGATGATGTTCTTCTCGGCTATCACCTGAGTAAGTGGGAATTGAAAAGAGTGCAGTCCATCTGATTCCACCATCAGGTTATTCAATTATCGCCACTAACTACTACTGATGTAGCTTTCGAAACCAAACCGTAACCTTAGGCTGTCCTCCATTTTGCCATTTAAAATCATATTTCCAATTCGTCCTAAGCCATCTCTGATGATAGTTATAAAGTGAATAATTCATCATCATCATCATCACCACCATCACCATCACCATCATCATCATCATCACGAAATAAATAATTTTAAATTCGCAGAAACAACTTCTCCAACCCTCTGCCTCTCTTTGAGGATGCTGACTTTCTTCTGCTCGTTCCCCTCGATCTCGTCCATCAACTTGACGACATCCTGCTCCTTGTGCTTGATGATGATCTCCTGTTTCTTGATGTTCTTTCTCAGCTTCATGTTGATATCCTGAGATGGTTTACAGAAGCGATGCATTGAGTAATGTAAACAAAACAATAAAGTATTGTGTGGCAAATATAAATATTATCTAATAAAAGTAACATAAAACAATGAGTAATTTGCAAATACAAAAAAACAATACAAAGCATGTCAATATAATAAATTATTATTATTATTATTATCATGTTGTTGTTGTTGTTGTTGTTGTAATAATTGCAAAAAAAACCATTTACCTCGATCACTGAAAAACAAATCAGTACAAGTTACCGACCTTGTAGTTGTCTATGTTTTTCACAAGCTGTTGATTCTCGTGCCTCTCCTTGAGCAAAGCAGCGTCCTTGTACGAGTTCTGCTCCCTCAACTGATCCACCTGGTGCGTCACAAGCGACATCTGAGTCTTCATTTCGGTCATCTCAGCCTGGAATGGCATTCGAAATGACATTAATCCAGGTAACAGCAACGACAACAATTTATGTCTTATGACACGTTTTATAGAAACGTGGAATGTGATCTTCAGACCCTGATTTGAAGGCATCATCTCATTGGTTTTGGCTAGGTTTTGAACTCAGTGCCCAATGACTCCATCATCAGTGCAGACATTGTTGGGTAAACAACCAAGCAGTTGAAAGTGACTGAACATCAGGAGAAAAAAAAACACTGGGACAGACTTAACCAACCCTGGCTTCGATGGAGTTTTTGGCGATGGTGTTTCGTTCGACCCGGATGCTCTCCAGTTTGGTGTTGATCTCCTTGATCTGGGACTTCATGTCATGGTTCTTCCTTTCCATGTCAGCATAAGTCAGATTATAGGCCATGTTTTGTTCTTTCATTTTTTTTTGTCTGGATATAAAAATGATATTTAAAATTAAAATTTTCATCGAATGAAATTGTACACCCACGAATGCAATTCACAACGACCGAACTTCCTCGTGCACGAGAGAATGCACAATCAGCGATTTATTTTGACAGAAATTGCGGGAACATTTTCAAGTCACAAATGATGTTGTGTCAAATTGTGGTTATTCAATGACTGAAGATAAACAGATTGAATGATAAGTCAGAAATAAAAGATATTGCCATTCTCACCAGCATGTCTGTCTTCTCCATGCATTTGATCTTCTCATTCTTCACTCGTTGGAGCAGACGAATTTGCTTGCGGAGTTTCGAGTTGTCGATCCTGAGAAATTTCATGTCCACCAACATGGCATCCAGCTTCAACTTGAAGAAGTTTTCATCCTCTTTTGAGATGAACTTGTTCTTGGATCTCTGGTCTCTCGGCTGAGACGGTCCCTGCATTTAGAGATTAACCTCGATGAGAATTTCCATCAAAATAAAGTGTCAAATCACAATATTAAACTAAGTATTACATTACATCATTGTTACCACTTACATTACAATTACTGAAATAGGAAGTTAATTACAATAGAATAATATCAAAAACCGTGACTAACGCCCTTGGTGACCGTGTCCTTCATCCTCAAATATTCGTTCATTTCCTTCCTCATGTTTTCGAGCTCATCTCTGCATTCAGAAAACTCTGTGGGCAGAAACATTGTGAACGACATCAGCATATAAAAAATTATTGCCAACAATTATGACATTGCAACACTTTCATCCATGCTCTTCCCACAAACCGACCTTTCTCCAGGCTGGCAATTTCATTCTTTTGAATCTCCAGCTGCTTGGTGGAGAGGTTTTTCTGATCCTCAAGAGTTTTGACCTTTTGAGTGAACTTGGTGTTGGTCCACTTGAGCTTTGTGATGTCCTGTCTCATGGAGTTCAGCTCCTCGTCCTTGATCTGACGAGCGGATGCAATAAGGGATAATTTAATAATAATAATAATTAATATTACTTGTAAATACGACAATTGAAGGCAGTGAAAATGCATCGACTCTCTGTTTGTTTCATTTCTTTTTCTTAATTTGTTTCGTTGGAATTAATAAGAATTATGTTATTATTGTTAAATAAATTGTTAGAATTAAGATTACTTAGAATTTTGTTATGAGCCAAAATTTACACTGATTTGTATAAATACAGCACAAATAGATTAGCACAAATACACCAAATATTTTCCTGAATTCCTTCATAACCAAACATGCCAATCTTACCAACAGTTCTGAAATAAACTTATTTTAAATAAAATCCCAGTAAAGTTGTGAAAGTCAGCCATTCTAACTCTTAGTTCACTGTTCTTAAATTGGAGATCGCTGGCCAATCGAGTGTAGTTGGCTTCCTGGACCGCCATCTCGTTCTGAAGTTTCCTGTAGGATTCTTGTTGAGAAGAGTTGTCCTTTACGAATTTGTCGAAGAGCAGCTGAAAATGACGAGTGCATCTATGGAATAATTCAGTGGCCTAAATTTGAATTCATTGCAGAAAATCACACTTAGAGTGAAACCTTCTTGTATTTGCCCTGACATTTAGGAATATTGCAGCTGTTATTAAATTTAAAAAATAACCTCATTAACCTCAATGTTTCAATAAACAGCTCACAAACAACTGGAATCCAATGTAAGAAATGATTCATCTCCAATGAAACTTGCCTTGTTTTCCCTGAACTGTTGAGTCTGCTTAGCAAGGTCAGCTTTCAGAGTTTCGGTGGTGTTTCTGAGATTCGAAGTCTCCAAGACATGGTTGTCATTTTCATCTTTAGCCTGCTTCAAATCTCTTTCCAGTTTTTCCTTCTTTCTCAACTCCCTTTGTTTCTCATTATCTTCAGCCACCAAAGATGCTTCCAGCTGAAAACAGTTCCACCTGATTTATCAGCAGCTAGAAATTACACACACAATTAGAGAACAATTGTCAGAACTACCTCTTTTATTTTGTTCTGACATTCATTGTAATAAAATTCTAGGGCATTAATTTGAGCCTGCAGAGCTTCATTCTTTGCATTGGCCTGATCCAATTCAATGGCTTTCATCTGCAACCTTTTAGCTGTCTCTTCCTTTTTCTTCATAAGATCAATAGTCCTACAAAAGAAGGGTATATTGCCATGCATGTCTAAAACAACAACGTCTGAGAGTTCAAATACCAACTGCGAGGCTCCAGAACCGTCGCCCATCAGTTCTGCCAGTTCCATAAATTGTTGTTTTACATTTCTTGTAAGAGAGCTTGCCTCCGACTCGTTTTCTTGGGCATTTTTTATCAACGACCGAGCAACTTCCAATTCCTAAGGCGGCAACAAAGTTTTGCCCATGTGATAGGTATGACATTTTATAAGCAGCTTATAGAGTTTAAGACGTTAGAGGTTTGCATTGCATTTAGATAATAAGTTTTAAAGATTAACGAACAGCAAAACACTCAGTACATCTTTCTGGAAATACCCAGATAGCCAAGACTTATCAGCATTCCATAACGTAATACATAACTGTGGATGTTTTGCAAATATTTTTAAACATTTTTTTGTCAATTTGTTTAATTTATTCCTTTATGTTCGGAGCTTTAACATATTATTTTGATGTTACTTGATGTAAATCTTCAATAATTTGCTGGTTGGCAAAACACATTTCGATCGTTTTTTCGACTTTTAGCCGATTATCTGCCGCCTCTTGGTTTAATTCATTGCATCTTGCTATGAGGCGAGCTTCATTTTCTTTTGTTCGTGACAAGACTTCAAAAAGCTTTTCATATCTGATTTCAATTAATGTGTAATAACTTTCTTCAAAATTTTAAATGCAATTTAACAATATTGAGAAAGTTTAAAAAGTTCGACAATTATTATTATGGTTTAAGTTCTCACTCATGACAAAGATGAGCAGCTCCCTCCTCTCCGAGCATTTCATGCTTGACTTTAAGAAATCTAATGACAATGCTGTCGTACGTTTCATCGCTGACCAAATTTGCAGCCTCCTTTTGATGAATATTAGCTTCATCGTCTTGTCTAGGCTTTAGTGAGTGCATGAAAATGTCTCATTTTGTCAAACTGTATAAAATAAATACATTGTAATTGCTCTAAGTAATACTAAACCATAGCTGGTGCCATTACTGCTTCACTAAATCCAATTTTCAATTTAAAAACATTTAACGTAACGGCCCCCTGGACTCCAAACTTTAAAAAATATAAAAAAAATTCAATTTTTAGTTTACTAATTAAACCTTAAAATAATAAAAGTCATAAAAAAATATCGTGAAAACTAAGAAATAAATATTTGGTTCCATACTAAAAGTATATCGTTTTGTATCACGTTTTGCCGCCTAAGTTCGATTAGATGCCATACTTATTTTGTCATGGAAGAATCGAGTGCCGCTCCGACGTCGTCTTCGGTTTTCGTTAAAGAAGACATCAAGATACCCCATCAAGTTTTTGAAGTTATCGAAGAATTGCGATCGAGGAGAATAAAGGATATCGAGAACGATGCAAGATTGAACATCCTAGTCAGAGAGAAAGTTGAACTGACCAACAAAGTTGAAGAATTGAACATGAAGATAAAACTTGTCGAGTCGGAAAGCCTGCTTAAAGTCGAAGAGCTGCAAGCTTCAAACGTCAGTCAGTCTTCTTCCAAAGAAGAGATAATTAGGCGGCAGAAACTCATAATCGAAACTAACGAAAAAGAAATAAAGTTAATTAGAGACGAAGTGTGCAAGTTGCAGCTGAATGCCTTTGCTTTAGAAAGAAAAGCGAGTGATCAAGAAAAGAAGCTCACGCAACAATCATCTCTCTTAGAAAATTTCATGAAGCAAAAATCAAAATTTGAAAGTTGCCTTAAAGCCTTTAAGGAAGAAAGTGTGGACATCGAAACTGCAATTGATAAATTAAAGTCAGAAGTGGATGACTGCAAGAAAATTAATAAAAACTATTCTGAATTGAATAAGCAACTGACCAAAGAATTGGAAGGCTTAAAATCTGAACTGAAGTCGTATGAGTGCCAGCTAACTTATGCCAATGCAAAAAATGCAAGGTTCAACTTAATTGAAGAAATATCAGAAAATACTTCTTCAAACAAGGCTTTGCAAGACGAAATCAATTTTTTGAAGGAGACTAATAAGGCACTGAATGAAAAAACAGAAAATTTTCTGAAGGAGCTGAACAGCATGAAAGATTTGCTCAGTAAATCACAATGCTTAGTTGAGACCCAGGCTAGTTCCAATAAGAAATGCCAATCAAGAATTGAACAACTGGAGAACAAACTCAGCTCATCTGAAAAGCATTGTAGGTTGTGCATTTCTGACCTTGAACGTTGTAAATCTGAGATGGAGTCAGCTGAAAAAAGGCACAATAAAGAAAAGGAAGATCTAATAAAAGAAAGAAATGACATGCAAGAAAGACTTGTTCAACTAACGGAAGAGCTTGATGATTTGAAGAGGGCCAAGATAGATTTGGAAGAATTAAGTTCCAAGTGGGCCTCCAAAAACCTTGAATTGATCGCCATGATTTCTCCACAGGTAGTTTCACAAAAGGATGATCCACTCGAACCGTGTCAAAGTGCAGGAGCAGTCGGAGTGCCTCCTGTAACTGTCGAAGGTGCTCACGATTCTGAAGACGTTCCAAGTGATGGAAAGGAAGGTATTTCAGAGGATACTTGCGAATGTTCAACAACCGATAATCTAGATTCGAGAAAGGCTGATTCGAACGAGTGCTCAAGTGGAGTTCAGATGGTCACATCGAATGAATCAACAACTCAACAAAGCAGTCGAGAAATGCCAAAAGATATCGACGACGTCACAATGGTTTACAAAAAACTTCTTCAATCAACTTTGGGCAACAAGTTCTGCTCAACAGTAGCTTCGTTGACAACAGATTGTACTTTAGATTCTGAGGGCATTAAAAACAGTCTAAAAAGAACACGCTCTTTGTCGGTAACTCAACCTAGTGGGGGACTCAAGTTCCAACGTACGGTCGAAAGCAACCAAACCGATAGTGGTTTGGATCTGGGCAGTTTGAATGCTGGTCGTTCGTTTGACAACGTTGTTCACTTCATCGTCAATTCTGACAAATACTGATTTGCGGATGTCCTCGCGTCAGAAACACTCAGAATTGTTTTTTGTCTGTGGGTCTGTTTGCTTGCTGCTGTGATTATTATTTTCGATCAGCCATTTTGGGGCGTTCTGAGGTGATGGATCGCAGACCTCCACGTCTAATAATTGCTGACCTTAATGGGGCGGTGTGTGGTTCGTAAGTTGTTTTCGGTCCCCGTTGCTGAAGTTCGTGGTTGCGAACCTGATAAACGCTACGAATGTTATCGCCACAATGTTATATTGTGGTATAATATATGGTGGTAATAACAGTAATAATGAATTATTTATTTATTTCGAGTGGGTTTTCCTGAAACGTGTTGAACATAGAGACCCGTAAAATGCAGTTTGAGAGCAGAATCAATGTTCAGTTTTCAAGAGCTCGCCTGCCCACCGCGTTTTTGACATGTTTGTTGAACCGGGCAAATTTTGTTCGAAACGTCCTTTCAAATAAGTGCTTAAAAAAAGAGTGAGTGATGCAGAAGTGTGTATTGGGTGGTCTAAAGACCAATTTATGGGCCTTCTTCGTTAGGCTAATGGTTGAGATGTTTCCTGTTGTTCGTCAAAATGGCGACTCTGAAGGTTTTTTTACGTGAAGTATCCTGGTTACCTCTTGACTGGCAATTAACTTTCAGCCTCTTTAAAAGTATAGAATATCTGAGGTTGTCACAAGGTAAGACGGAGGCAATAACAGTATGTGGTCCTACGTCGTAATTTTTGCCATTTTGGCTCACATCTCGTTTCAGGAAGGTAAGGATTATTTCACATATCCGAATGCAAACCTTTAAATTTAATTTTGCAAATGTAATTGTATTTTAATTATCATTTCCAGGCGAATATTACGTCTCGGTTCCGTGGTCCTACGGCGGTCAACGTAAGTTTGAGTATCAATGAGTACTGAAATCCTCGGAATTGACAAAATAATGTCATTTTTTTGTAAAAACTAAGTGAATACATTATAAATAAATAAAGTCACAATTGATAAATAATTGCAGTTGGTCCTGGACAATGGGGAGAGGTATTTGAGAAATGTTATGGGTCGAGGCAGTCACCTATCGATCTCACTGGGGGAATAAGCAATTTGAATTTTGGCGAAATGACTTACAGTAGTCATTACAGGAATGACAAAGAAAAGAAAGAGTTGATCAATTACGGAAATGCACGTGAGTTGGTATTTAACTGATTTCAAAATCTTCACAATCATGAAAAGCTTTAAACCTATGGACTAATACAACTAATAAAATGTAAATGTAAATGTACTTCATTTATTTAGCGCCATATGCATAGCGTCAGAGGCGCTTCTTGTCATCCATTTATACAGCGCTCCTTCCCAAGGGCGCTTGCGGCAGTGCAGGCTGGGTTTCGAACACGACACATTACGNAGAGGCGCTTCTTGTCATCCATTTATACAGCGCTCCTTCCCAAGGGCGCTTGCGGCAGTGCAGGCTGGGTTTCGAACACGACACATTACGACTGTTGCCATTACCGCCGTATGCAGGAACGTAACCCGTTCGGCCAACATGCACAATAACTAATAATAAATATAACTAATCAATACACTGATACCAAAGACTCGATAAATGTGATATTTTATTAACATCAAGTTGTGCTCACTGTGGGAGAGAGCGTTCCTCTCGTTTACGGAGACGACAGCATCTTCAACGATGCCCGGTATCAGTTGCTGGAACTGCGTTTCCATTGGGGAAGCGATAATTTCCAAGGATCGGAACATTCGATTGAAGGAGTGAAATATCCGCTTGAAGTAATGCATTCGTTGCACATTCTGCGCTCTTGAATCATATTGTAAATTGGTCGTTCACTAAATAAAATAAATAAATGGTGATTTAAAAAAAAAAACTTAACAAGCTCAACTAAAAACGTCGATTGACCGACCAGATACAATTCGTCCATTACGATTCTGAAAGAGATGATTCTATTGAGTGGTCCATTGGAATCCCGGATGCTGTCCTCATCTACGGAATTCTTGCCGAAGTTGGTGAATTCGAATTAAAAATTTAATTTTACGAACTTAATAAATATTCATAAAAACCTTTAAATACTTCAAAGGTGGATTCAAAAGACAACGAAGAACTGGAAAAAGTCTTCAGTCATCTGCCTGAAGTTGAATACGAAGGTAGGATGCAGTGAAAATGCTTTCTTAAGAAACATATTAAGTTTAAATAATTTTTTATATTTTTAAGTCGAAAAAAGAGTTTATAATTTTATAATAAATATTAAATACTTTAATTAAAAGTTAAATAATGAATTTTGTCATTAAAAGGTGCCAGGACAACAGTGAAGATGCAATGGATTTCACAAAACTTTTGCCAGAAGACAGGTCTTTCTATAAATATTCTGGAAGTTTTACTATGCCAACCTGCGAGGAAGAGGTTACCTGGATAGTCTTCAAGAATCCGATACGTGTATCTCAGCAGCAGGTTATATCGATAAGTGATTATTTTAATAAATTATAATCAAATAATTTTGCCTGTAAGTGAAGCAATAACATGAGTGAATGTTACCAACGATGCAAGCAAAATTCAATTCACGACATTACTTATACGATATTTACATATTTACGATATATACATTATTTACACGATAAGCAACCCCATGTTGTTTTTGAAGCTCGACAAGTTGAGGAAATTGAGGAACAACGAGGGACCAATGGTGAACAATTTCAGACCACTGCAGAGTTTGAACGGCAGAGAGATTTATAAATCCTTCTGATTTTTAATTTGTTTTAATTTGGCCAACAGCAATTAAGTCATTGAAACAAATTGATACAAATTGATACAAGTTGATACAAATTGATACAAATACCATTAACCATAAAATACTATATACACATATATGTATGTAGTTCATTTCACATACTTCATTTATGTATATATATATATATTATAAATAATATATTAACCATTATTATTACCACAATGGTATTTGATCAAATATTTCTTCTCACAGCTTAAACTTAATCATTTAGTTGTTGGAAAACTTAAATACGAATAATTAAGCTAGAAAGACAAAGTGCTACACGATGCCTTGTGTTATAGTATTTTATTTGTGCAACGTTAAGAAGAAAAAACCGTTAATTTAATAAGTTTCGATTTATTGATTAATTTCTCGACTAGGAATCAAAACCACACAATCGTGTGAATTTATCCATCAAATTTTCAAGTCATTGAAATAGTAATTCAAGATTTCAATGGAAATAATTTGGTGGCAGAAGTCAGTCGATCATTTGACAGGAATTGTTCTCAAAGGTTAACAAAGTAAACTTTTCTTCCAAAATAAGGCTGAACCGGCCTGAAGTTGTCGCTCATGCTACCGCGCTCGCCCTGCAGACTTCTTAGTAGTTTAAACTGGTCAAAAATATATTGAAATTAAATTCGAAGTTTAGCAAATTTAACGTTTTGTATCGGGAATAAATATTATCGGAACAAAATGATTTCATCATTTAAAAATAAAAAATTAAAACTGGACTTACTTGGCCTGCAGAAAAGGTTATGAAATGTTGAAAAACAATCCAGATGACACTTTCATAGCAAGGAGGAGCGGTCAAGCTTCCCAAATAAGTGTAGAAGTGTTTGGATCTCGGAAGCAGGTTCATGAGATTGATTTCTCCGGTGTAGTTCGTAGACGAACCTTTGAAAGAGTTTCAAATTATCGACCGGTTGAAATTATGTTCATATTTATGCTTCAATTTATTATTACCGATGAACATATTATATTATTTTACATTGTATCACATTACTTCACGCTGTCACCTTTGTTTATCACTTGAAGCAAGCTCTCTCTAAATTTCTGAAATTCATTGTTTCGCTTGCCTTCCTGAAGACGAATTTCAATTGAAAATTCAAATAATTCTAATAATAATAATAATTCTAATAAATAATAATTAAATAAGTATAAACAATGTCTGCCTTAAAAAAAAATATATCAGCCTCACCTTTACAAACACCCCGAGAACAGCCAGACCGGTCGGATCTCTAGAGGCATTTTCGAAGGAGTGGAATCTTGTTTCATCGTAATGAACGAAATGAATCTGAAGATCAAATTATCTCTTTGAATCGATTGAATTAACTAGTTTGCTACTTGAATCGTTCTTAAAATCTCTCACAATTAATGCGAAATTGACACACGACACTGGAAATGTGTACATAAAGCAAATGTTTACCTCGGCATCGTAACTAATCTTCGATACTTTGTGCTCAGAGCCACGTCCTTTCTTCGAACCCCAATGAAGGTGGAATCCAACCAGTTTGTACTTGTTAGGCAACAGCCCTCCAGATATTTTTGCCTCGCTCAGGGGTAGGCCAAACTTCACTAAAGAATTTACGAAATATATGAGTTTCAATAGCTGGTCCACACCGTTGCCATGGAAATCAAACTCACCACTGTGTCCGTTGTTCGTAATCACAAAGCTTTTTCCACTGTAGGAATGGAAGGATAGGGCTGGAATTGATTTGTTGCGAAAAGGCAGAGTGAATTGTAGCGGAGATTGCCTTTTTCCATCACATAACGGATAGTTTTCTTTCCAATGACTTGGACCATCTAAGCCAAAAATCTTTTCTTGTATTAGACTCAAGGTGTTTAAAACGTTTACATTTACAAAAAGTGAGCAAACTTAATTACCCTCGCCAGAATAAGACCACGTGGAATTTTCTGTTTAACAAAAATTTGTAAAGTTTGTATTAAATAAATCAATCGATGCTTATTCACACAATCACGCTGTAATTTATGCGACTATAAAGTGCACAATAATATTCATTTGTTGTAATAAAGTCTTATTAAAGATTGAGATTGACACGAAAATTGTCCACCAACCAGCTCCGACAAGCACCACCAGCAAGCATCCAGCAAGTGTAACGACCAACATGGTTCGTAAAATCTTTGAATACCTGACAGTTTTCTGGCAGTCATATGGTGTCACTCTCTTATAAGCATTTTCAGTTATTCGTCCCTGACAGGAAAATTTATCAACTTGCCTTGAGTTAAAGGCTAGCGTTGCGTGTCTAACCTCCGAACACAGGCTTAAAAATCGATATCAAATTCGAAAGAAACCTTTCGTTGTATCATAACCTTTACCTGACAAGCCAAGACATTCAACAGGAAGTTTGTTTAAATATATCTAAGTCGGTTCACAGACTCTGTGGATATTATTCTTTCGAAAACACGATAAAAAATTGTCCTTTAGTCAGATGAGATTAATCGATAGTTGTTATAAATTGGATAATAATTGTAATATTTGTAATAATCAGTCTCTTGAGCATTATTTATCTCCTGATTTAAATTCTATTCCTTTGAGGCACATGACATTTCTTGCATTAATTCAAAATGTCATTTGTCTTGACCCGGGTCAAGGTCATTCTCAAACTGACTGGAGACCCTTCTCCCACAAAATCCACAAAAGACAAGAAGACCTCATGTCATGATGACATCAAGGAAATGTTGTTAAATGCCTTTTCAGCACTACATTGAACAGAATAATTCCCTATGGAGATTGATAAAACCTTGATGGGTACATTGACGAATGTGTGCGTGTGTGAACGAGTGCAATTGAAAATGTAAACGTGTGCACTGAAAAATGAATAACGGATGATTATTTTGATTGATTGATTGATTTAATTATTTATTAGATGAGTGTTTTTGGCACGACAGATCGTCACAGATCGTAAACATGCATCGAATCCCAGCAGTGTTTGATTCGTCAGACCAACTGCGAAGGTGACACGACCTTGAACCTCGACGAGTTTTGAGTCAAACAGAGGAAATCTTCGTGAACGTTGTTGTGATTTCTTGCTGGATTCCCATGCGTCATTCCCGAGCAGTGCTCATATTTTCCAGGACGCGTTCCTCTCCTGTTGGAAGAGTCGCTGCAAGGACTTCCCTCAGACTTGAGCGTGGCGAGGGTCACCGTTGATGGTCCATGTTTTATGTTGGAAACTGGCAAGCGGCTGAGGCTGTTGTTTGTCCTGGAAGGGAGAGTTCCGATGACGTTTGATTCCAGATTGTGAGAGCCGTATCTGACATCTCTGGAATGAGTTGAAATGGAAGAGAGGGACGTAGAATTGGAAGCGTATTCGATCTTCAGTCTATCGTAGTTCTGTTGTCGTTTAGAAAGTTCGTTATCGGTTTCAGTTTCCATATCGGAGGACCAAGCCTCCCTGAAGCAATCCGAAGTTCCACAGTTCAATGGCTTTACGACCTGCTGGCGTTGCCTCACGTTGCCCATGACAGAAAAGCGAATGCGATTGGTTCTTTTAGGCTTTTTCCTGTGAGACGATGCATGCTTTCCCTTGCTGTTCGTAGAATGACGTTCAGGTGGAACGTGGTTCGTGACACCAGAACAGTAAGGATTCATGCCTTCGATGTTAGCGACATTCCTCGGAATGTTTTGGGTCTCTTGAGGCGGGTAATTGAACGGTGCCTTTTGATCCCATTTGTTCCCGACGCCAAGAGGCAGAACGGTGGTCCAATTGTTTTCGGTCGTATATTGATAAACCGGCGAATTGAATTCAGAAGCGTGTTGTTCATCGCAGGCATTAATGCAGTTCGTGCATTCCCCATGCATGCTTTCGACGATTCTAACTGGAAGTGGGTACACGGTGTGATAATCCTGTTCCACTGACATATTGGCAACCTCCTGCACGGAAGGCACAAAATTGTCCTTAGTCAAATGAGAGAAGCGGACGTAAGAAGCTGATGAAATGCCTCTGTAATCTGTTCGAGACGCAGAGTTGGACTTGCGAAAGTTGTTATTCCTGAAAGCCAACTCTTTGAACTTACCAAGCCATAGGTGTTTCTGACAAGGGGAAAATGTTTCTTGCTTTTGTTTACTCGACCGGGGTTTATAAGATTCACTTTCTCTCCATGTTTTAGCTTCACGGAGCATCATATAATCGTCGTTGGGTTTCATCTCGTTGTGCGTGTTGTTGTTGTTCTTCCAAATGGAGAATTCGTTGCTCCCGCTTTCCGTGCAAGTATTGGACACTTGCGACTTACTGGGTCCAGGGAACATGGAAAATGTAATTCTATTCGAGTGGAATTGTCCCAACATGCAATCTCTGTTACAGGCATTTGAAGTGCAGGAGGGGAGAATTCGATGGCTCTCTTCCGACTTGAAGTTTTGTTTCAAAACGGAGTTGACAAGATCCACGGCATAACTCCACTGAGACGATGACGGAGAGCACTTCAACATTTCCGGATCGTAGACCAAATGTTCCTTCCTCTTGAGGGCAGCGAACCTGGCTTGTCCCTGTTCATTTTCCTTCTCTTCGTAAGAGTGCTCGATGGCATCGTTGAACTTCTTGACAAACGAAGACGAAGTCGATTTGCTGGCCTCTCTTATCGATACTCTCGATAAATTGATGGGCGTGTCTCCTGGCCTTCTGCTCTTTTCAGACGCTGTGTCCTTTTTGTCCTCGGAGTTGAAGTCAACCACGGAGAATGTGATCGATTTTCCTTGGAAATCTTCCATGCTCGAAGACACGTCCTTGAGTATTCTGTTCCTGTTGTGTATCGAGTTTTGAAGGCTCATCGGTTGAATTTTACTTCTCATTTCTGAAAAAGTGACCTTTTTGTCCAACTGTAAAGTCCAGTCTTCGTCTATTGCTGGTGAACTTTGGACGCATTTCTCGTGCGTCTGCGATGTTGTATCAGCATCTCGAATATTCTGTGCCTCGTAACTTTCTGCTCCGTTTGTTGATTTCGTTTCCATCTCTTCTTCTTCATCTTGGAGAACATCCTTTGCCTGATCAGCTGGAATTTGTTCGTTCAAGGAAGCTGATTCTTCAGCGTTGCATCCTGAAGATGAGGATTTATTTTGTGCCAGTAGCGTTTCGCTTGTAGCTTTCTTGCTACTTTCTTCTCCATTTTTCACGTCTTGTACGTTTTCGACAATTTTGTCACTTGCAGGTTTATCTTCAATGTTTGCGTTCGCAGGTTCGACGATTTCTTTCTCATCCGCTACTGACAGTTTCGGTTTAGTGGAAATTGGCAAGTGAGATGAAGGGAGTTTGGCGATTTTACTTCTTGAGGTGTAAGACTCCTTGATACTACCACCGAGTGGAAGACAATGATTTGAAAGCCATTCTTCTACGGCCTTTGAACTGTGTTTTCCAGAATGCTGTTTTGAATTCTCTTCGCCATCTTTATCTCCTTGTTTCTTCGCGTTCAGCTTGGACCTGCTGACGAAGACCTTGTGGAAGGGCAATTTACTTTTAGACTGAGATGGATGCTTCGATTTGACGGGAACCGCGTCAACTGGATCTTTATCTTTGAACGACGGAATTGTTTCGTCCGGTGATAGATCGTTGCTTCTGAAGTTTGATTTGCTTGTCGACGAGAGTTCGTATTTTGAACTCAGTTCGTCGCTAAACTGTTCCTTTTCTGAACCGACGTAACTCACAACTTCACGATCGCTCGAGTCCACAAATCTGGCTTCCAAACGCTTGCTTTTGTCAGAAGAAAGAACTGGAGATGCCCAACGTCTATCATGAACTCTTGACAGAAATGGTGCTTTGATTTTTGTGGATTCTTTTTTTCGTAACGTGAAGGAAACGTCGATTTTACTGAGCGCTTTTTTGTCCCTTCTAACGAATTTCTTTTCGCTTGGCGTCTGCTTGTTTCCCGCCGATTGTACGTTGGTGAAATTCGTGCCAAGCTTTAAATGTCTTGGTAAAGATTTTGAATTCTTTGCCAGAATCTGATTTGCAAGAATTGGGGACTTGCTCCTCAAATTAAAGCAGGGTTGCCGCACTTTCGAGGATTCGCTGGCCTTTGCGAATCGAACGTTTGGAGGTTTCGACTTCTCACGACTTGGGTTTTGCTGACCTTCTTTGGATGCGTTGAACTTTTTAGATAATCGATATTTGGTCAAAAGGTGTTTTTTCTTAAATAAAATATCTTTCGCTGGTCGCTTGTCGCCAATCGGGCCAGGTTTTACCTGCTTATAGCGTGAAGCTATGGCACTGTTTGACGTGTTCAGCTGATCTTTAGCTTGTATCAGGTTCGGATTCGCTTTCAATTTCGAAGCTATTGTGGGTTTGTGGAATCCTTTAATATCCGCGTCGTTGGAGACGAACGACCTAAAACCTCTGAGACCGGGGTCGTCGTTCCAATCTGATTCACTCTCACGAGACATTTTTACTGAAGTGAAAGTCGCAACATCAGAGGAGAGATTTTTTCGAGAAATTCAACCGTTTACCTCCACGAAGCGAGGTTATGACATTCTAGAAATGAAGAGATTGCCCTGTTCCGACGATGTTAGTCTCCTTAAAACTTCCGCTTATCGAATCGAGATGTATTAATTAGAATAAGATTAGAAATATATTCATAAGCGCGATCTACGATAAAAGCTGTTTACTGGCGTAGTTACTATGGACGTTTTGCGTCACCTATGGTTACACTACTTCCCCGATTCTCTGAGATTAGAAATTTCTTGAAAATATTAGAAGCGGCATTTCATTTTAGAATAACTTAAATAAAAATATCTAATTTTTTGACATTTTGTTCTAAACATTAGAACCACTTAAATTGGCAATAGGTTTTACAATTCGATTAGCTGTTTTACGTGCAGTTCCTACTCTTGAAAACCCTTAAAACCCCAAATTGGGGTTCAGGAGCGTTCTAGGGGATCCTGCACACCTCATACAAAGTTCGATTTTCTAGGGCATGTACAATTCTAGTGAATCCTAACCAGAAGTATTGGGAGGAAAATATTTATTATAGATGTCGATATGATAAACACAAGTTGGAAAGGCACTTCGTTGTAATTTGAACATTCGGAGTTTGAATATAGTAAAAAAAAAAAGAAAACCTAAAAAATACTCGAATATATTTAAATTTTGTCTCCAATCATGCATTTGAAATGAAATCAACGAAGCAGGAAATTGAAAAACTGTTGAAATACTTTGTTAATTTTTCTAAAACTACGTTATGTGGTTCTGGGTCACTCGGAATTCGGTGAGACGTTGCAGCAGTAGCTTGTGTCGAAATTTTGTCGACAGAAACTTTGTTGTAGAAAGACTGTAGTCAAGTTCCTTAATTGCTTAAAGTTGACAGTTTTATTCGATTGTTTATTAAGCTATTAACTATTGATTTCCGTTAACATCCATAATATTCAATAAAACTAATTTATACAATCAAAGAAAACCTCTTCTGCAATAAATTTCAAAGCGCATAATAGAACTGAAAGAGAAATTTCTCCAAATCACAAGAAATCTCTGGCACCGCAGGTCACGATTCCATTCTCACGCCCAACCTATCACCACCTCAACAGCCCAAACATGAAGGGCATTATCGGCAGGGACAATGATACAAGCGTAGTTTGTAGCGTTTTGACAGAATTTGACCGGGGAGGCACCGGGGTAGCCCTCTTCACCTTCCTGGCGTGGAGGCTCTGAATCGGCCTGTAGTTGTCCACAAGAGGTGCTTCGTGCTCGCCCGCTTTGTTGTGAAAAACTTTGCGAAGTTCTTTCAACTGAAAATACAGTCATCGATTTTACACTTTGTTACGTCTTGTGTAAAAGTAAAGTAACATCGAGTAATGTCCAACAACGGATAGTTTAGTTAAGAACGTTCATTCGCCAATCCACAACAACTACAACAACAACAACTACGACAACAACAACAACAACTACTACTACTACTACGACGACAACAACAACAACTACTACTACGACAAAGGAAATAATAAACAAAGTTGGAACCGCGAAGTGGGCGTGGCCTTAAATATCCAACGTAGATATTAGTAACAAAAACTCTCATACCTCAAGAAAGAGGATAGACAGCTGGAATGGGCAAAACATATGGTTGATTATGGGGACTTCAGTAATTTTCTAGAAGAAACAAAGTTTAACATCCACGATCTGATCGGTGCCACTGATACTGACATGATTTGGAGATGGAGTAAGAGGTTTATTACAGTAGAAAATTCGGAGAGTTTCCACGATGGTATTAATGGAATTGATGGTATTATTATTATTATTAATGGAGAGGATATTCATGCGGTCAGACAGAATTAGCTTTTCTGAGAGGAAAACAACAGAGAGGAGAATTTGAATATAAAAGACCTGAAACCATTTCATAATTAAATTTTTAAAGATTCAAAAAACAAGAAAAATGGCTGTATTTTTTTATTTATTTTATTTTATTTGATTAAAGTCCGTTGCATGACTGAGATGATTTGGACTTCTACGGCCATATCACGTTGAAAACACCGGTTCTCGTCCGAAAAATGGCTGTAAAATATCCGCCGGCTTATATTTGCATCAGCAAGCGGTTTAGGGATTGACCCTAAGGGGCCTAGGTTCCAGAGTGCGGGCCCGCCATAGCGTTCTAGATCTGCTCCTGGATATCACAACGTGCACTTGATTGTCCACAACACATTTCGAAGTAGAGTTTGTGCTCTCATGAGTTACGTAACATGAATTTACAGTGGTTTAAGTAGACTAATGTCTGTGTGATAAACCACTCCTATTTAATTCAATATCCAAATTTCGATAGTCCTATTTTAAATAGTTCCACTGAATCCGAACATATTGTCTCCTCATCAAGCTTGTTCCACAGATTAACCACACTCGTGCTGAAGTAATTGTTCTTCAGAGTTGCTTTCCTGTACAGCTTGCATTCATGCCCTCTTGTGGAGCTGCCCTCTTTGGTAAACTGAAGTTTGTCTGCGATCCGTTATGCGAGAAATATTTACTTAGTCTAGGTTAATAGTCAATGACTGTTAATTTTCCGTTGATTATTATATTGTATTGAGCTTAAAAATACAACTCTTTTTGAAAAATATGAAACCAACCTTGCCCTCATAAACCAGATTAACTCACAAAAACGTACAAAACAACTAAACATCGAATTGAATAAAAGGAATGAATGGATAAAATAAAAAAATATTGAAGCCTAAACCGACCTGATTCGTCGATACCGTGATGGGCTTCTGGAAAACCGTCCAAGTGACACTTTCGTAGCAGGGTGGCGTCGTGAGGCTGCCATGGTACCTGAAGAAGCTGTCTTTGTCTTTGGGGAGAAAGTCAAGGATTCTTATCTTTTCTTTGAAGTCAATTTCGTTGCCTGAATTAAATATTTTGAGTAAATGATGATCCAGCACCTTGGCATGTTACCTAGTTATATATTTTAATCAATACAAAAGCAGCCCTACAACAACAATCATGATTTTCTATGAAAACTTAAACCTTCAACCTCAACAATTTCAAAATAAAACTCTCAAATTGGGACATGAATTACTCGAGAGAGGCAGACACATCGTATACAGGATGAGGGGCTTTACTCATTTAAATATCATCAAATATAATCAAATTTACGCAATAAAAATAATTATTATTTATTACAAATAACAACATTTACATTTCACATACATGACAGGGATGATCGCGAAAGTACTAAGGAAACCTCGGGAAACATTATTAAGACAATAAAAACGAGGTGCCATTGGAACAGGTGCCAATGGAACAGGTGCGTGAGAACAATTCTGGCAGTCATCATCAGTCCGACAAATGCAAACAATTTCTACGACAAATGGAGGAAACTCGACTCAAATAACGATCACCCGATGTTCACCTGAGTGCCTTAGTGACGGCAGGTTTTTGATGATGGTCTGGAGCGGACTGTGTTCTGTTGGTCCAACCTGGAATGTGTTGAACGCTTTGTTAAGAGAACTTAACTTTATTCTTCAGTGGTTAAGTTTGTTTGTATGTTTGTTTGTTTGTTTTATTAAAGTCCCTTGCATAACTGAGATGATCTGGACTTTCGGTAGTTAAGCAAGAATCAATATTTGTGCACATCATTGAATGTCAAGAGACAAACAAGGCATTAGTGCCTTCATTAACCCTTTTTTATTTTTATTATCTTTATCATCGTCATCATCATCATCGTCGTCATCATCATCATCATCATCATCATCATCACCATACCTCTGCAAAGATACCAAGTACCGCCAGGCCGTTTTGCTGATTAAGTGAGCTTTCGAAGCTTGGAAACCCCGTATTGTGGTGGACCAAATGGATCTGAAAAAGTTCCGATGCGAATTAATAATAATAAAATAATAATAATAATATTATTATTAATAAAGTAATAATAATTATTATAATCATTTTTATTATTGTATTATTATATTTAATTATAATAATTATTATTATTAATGTTAATACTCTAATTAAGGATTGCAGTAACCACTATAGTCTTTTATATTATGTAAAACTTGAACACATCATGTATAAACACACATTTTAAGCATCACTTTTCAACAATTTTCAACATTAAAAAAGACAAGGTATAAACACATGTTTGGCCGAATGGGTTGCGTTCCTGCATGCGGTCTTAATAGCAACAGTCGTAATGTGTCGTGTTCGCAACCCAGCCTGCACCGCCAGGGAGCGCCCTCAGGTAGGGGCGCTACATAAACGGCAGATCGACTGAAAAGTGCCTTTACATTCCATTCGGATACATAAGGCACTCAAAAGATCGACAAAATACAAATACAAGTACGTCATCACAAAATGAACATATCATAATTTATTATAATTAAGACACAACCTCTAGCGGGTAGGATTTGCCATCAAGTAGATGTTCAGAACCGGTCTTGTCCGTGCTTCCCCAGTGCATGTGCAGCTGAACCAGTCGGTAAGTTGAGTCCAATCCACCGCCAGTTACTGTCATGTTCCGAGAACCCACATTCAATTGTACTGCAAAATATTTCGTCCACGTTCAGCGTAAAATATCTAAGGAAGTAGATATTATTTACATCAATATTTCATAATTATTTGATCGCAATTATTATTAATTATTGTTGAAATTATTATTGCAAATTATTATTATTATTATTATTATGCGTGAACAAAGTTTGTCGGTTAAAAACTTTGCTTCACGATTCGTAAACACAAAGTAGTCGTTATCAACGATGTTGTTGATGTTGTCTGCATTGTATAACCAAGTTATACAACATCAGACTTTTAATAGACCACTCATGACAGCTTGATAACCTGATAACCTGTTAATGATCTCTTGACCTTTGTCCTTACTAGAAAGAATGTTAAGACAGTCTCTATTTTGTCCAATAACTTAAGTTTAAAACAGCGTATAAAGCTCAAATTTAGAAGAAAAGTATATTATTTCCTTTCTTGGAAATAGCATCCGTGCACCTATTTTTCATTGAGGAAATCAGTGTTTTGATGGTGTTTTCATCCAGGTTTCTCCAGGCGCTCCAAATTGCTTCTTTCAAATTGATTCTTTTTAGAGTCGTATTGATGCCCACTGCCATAAACTGATCTTGAAAGAAGATCCCAGACATTTTCAATTGGATTCAAGTCGGGTGAACGTGCAGGCCATTCCATAACCTGCGTGTTGGACTCCTGGAAAATGCTCTTGTTGCCTTTTAAACATGAATCGGAGCATTGTCTTGCTGAAATTCATGTTCTTTTGTTTCAACAAGAGGAAGGAGATGATCCTTGAGCATTTGGATGATTTCTGAGAGTCCCGCCTTGCTTTCAAAAGCACCAACTTTCCAAGTGCTGAAATTCCTCTCCAGGCCATTACAGAACCTCCTCCATGCTTCCTGATAAAAAAACATCTTTTTCTTTTCTGAGCTCATGCCAGTAGTATTTATAACCATTTGATAAACCATCTGGGGATTGAATTTTTACTTTATTTTGTCTTTGCCTCTTTGTTTCGTTTTTTTTTTATCAGTACATAGTTATTTGTAGACAGGTATTGGTACCCGGAAAAGTCACGGGCAAAAGCCAAATCCCGAGGAGCGAATTTCATCTGTCCTCAATGGTTTTCCAGGGTTAGGGGTAGGGATACTGACGGGCAGCAAAGGTTGCCACCAGTGAGTTGGCTTTTGCCTGTGATTTGGCTAACATTTTCATTTTATAATCATCTTCAGTTACAATGGAAAGGATATTTTATAATAATCACTGTTTTGAATGAATTAAAGGCGGCATTAGGAGTTCAATTGTAAATAAGCGAAAGCAATTTATTAGTAGTTTGCGCACATCCCCCGGCGAGAGAAAAGGTATGAACAACCGGACAGGCTCGTTTTAGTCTTTCCGTTTTCTGGTTTTCCTCTGAGCCAAAGTGGAGTTTCCGAATGGTTGATACGTATTTGAGTTCTGGTGACATCGTGGGCGTTTTTGTTCGAATTTATTTCGAAATAAAGCTCGAGATTGATACACCTCAAATTGTTAACCTGGGGCGATCATTGATATTATTTTCCATCCATCGTCTCATCTAAAAGTAGTCCAAATCAACTTAGATATGCAACGGGCTTTAATGAAAAGATGTTAGAGTCGTACGATGCATGGAATCGGTGAATTTTATGATGAGGATCGACAACCGAAGTGACTCGTTGATTTTCACATCCGATCCTACTTTTGACTTTTGATGAATTGCTTACTTATCATGATTATCATGGAATACAATTAATAACATCACTGTCGATGGAATATTAAATGGCAGAAGATAATATTCTCTGACGTCGTTGACTTTGACAAGATTTTAAAAGTTTGACCCACGAAATGAAGCTTAATGACCTGCTTAATTAAGCTGCTTCATCGCAAATACTATCTCGGTGAACTCTTTCCTTTGTTGGTTTTTCAATTTTTCGAAAAAAAAACAATTGTTTTTTTTTTTCTGCTTAAGTTTCGTTCATCGAAATGAATGTTCTTGTTGCTTGTCAGAGATTGGACCTCGATTCCTTCCGTTTGTTATGAGAAAATAACTCAGTAAGTGGTTAGTAAAACTCGATTGGTGAACATTAATACTGTTGAAAGCAGATCAATTTACAGAAATCTGCGATAAAGCAGAGCAGAGGGAAGGGTGACATCTGGACAACATCGGTTTTTAAAGACGTAAATGCTGTTGTTTCCCTCGTCATTCACTTCCCAAACGCTGCAGTTTTTCACTCCATCAATCCTGATCCGAGCCTCCAATTTTTATGCACACACTTGAAGTGTGGAATGGATTCGTCGATCGATTTGTGAAGAAACTTTCGTAAATATTTACCAGCGCCTACTTTTTTTTTTTCTTCACGTGGTCATAACTTATGCTGAGTTCATCATGCCTCCCAACGGCTGTCGAATTTCGGTACAAGATGTCTAAGCACGGGAGATACTTTATTTCAGGCAAATCCTGAAAAAATGCGAATATCGCAAAGGACATTACGAACGACTCATTTATTCAGGCCTGTTTAAAATAATTGCAACGCACTGATTTGATTACAAAAAAAAAACCTGTTGTACTTAACATCTTCACAACGGTGTGCCTTGGAGACACTTAATTTTTATTTGCACGAAAACCAACCGTGTGTAAAAGTAAAAAAAAAGGGAAAGGGGTCAAGGGCCCGCCCTGCCCCGCGTTCTGTTTTCCTGCTCCCCCAACGTTGATTTGTCTAATGTAAGACTTGTTAACTTACAATGGCAGGATGTAACAAAGGTCGCTGACCAATTTTTAAGAGAATTTCGAAAGATTTCGGAGAGATCACAAAGTTTCATCAGATGAGAAGTTTAAAATAATCCATTGGTATGTTCAAGTTTTTCAAGAAATGTTGAAAGGGCTGGGCTGAAGTTTGCCCCTCCCCTTCTGAACTGTTTTCTGCGTAAATGAATCCAGATAGGTTTTTAATTTTTTTGCAGAGTTGCACAAAGTCTCAGAATGTTAAGTTCTTCTGGACTTCAACGAGGGCCACTTCAATTCACATCAGCCACTTCGAACGTCGCAAACAAGACACTTACAATAAATATAGACTAGACATCATTTTAAACATCAACATAACAACAAGTCACATGACAATGACAATATACAAATGATAAATAATACAAATAAATAATGAATATACAAAAGCCTGTTTATCAGCATCTTATATTCATTAATAACCAGTAATACTGACTTGTATGCCCGTTGTTGATCAGCTTGTGTCCTACGTCGGCGTCGTCAGAGTATTCCTTGCTGAAGTCAAACTTTGGCGGACTGAAAGACTCACATCGGTCCACGACGATGTCTATGGGAGACTGACGGTCCTTCTTGCAGTTTTCAAAAACATTTGCCCATTTCGAAGGACCGTCTTTATTAATGATTAATGACTTTTTAATGCTTCATGAATATTAACATGTGCATGATTAGTGGTCATTGCCTTTTTAGAATATTAACGACGTTAACTGTTTTCCATTTATAAGTAATTATTATCGTTAATTTATATTAATTAATTATTAGATTGGAATTTGCATATTTTGAAATTACAATTATCATTTAAACGATATTTCACAGCATTCGTTAGAATTCATTACGACCAACCTGGAGACTTTTCGTCGTAGGACCAACTGGCACCTCCGATCAAACCTATAATAATATATATTAATATTATATCAATTATGTATAATATATAACAACAACAACAATAATAATAATAATAATAATAATCAATAATGCTGTACTTAACGTAATAATAATTATAATATTAATAATAATAGCAACCATAATAATCATAATTATTAATAATTTATAACTAATTATAACAATTATTATTTTAAATTATTTGAATAGTGTTGTCAAGCACATGTGGATGGCTCTTGAATCTGATGACGCAAGTTAGTTAACAAAGTGAAACGATGTCAAGTCGTGGAGGGTTTAAGTGATAAATTGAATTATTATTATAATTATTATTATTATTAATATTATTAATATTATTATTATAACCAATTATTTGGTCAAGTTTTATTATTTAGCACTCGAATCTTGCTTCGACATCACTCGAAACTATTCAACAAAGTTTCTGAACGAATATTTCAAATGTATTTTTTTTTTTGTGAGTTTGCATTTCCTGCATAATTTGCTATTTAGTGAATTATCTTCGAATAAATACAATGAAATGCAAAGAATATTTGTTAAACATAATGGCATAAATGTTTGAGACATTGATCATCTTACTCATGCTAGTTGAGATTTCAAAATGAAGCCAACAATCGATGTGAGAACAATTTCCGTCACAAATAAGTTATGAACCTTGATTCTTGAAAATACAGACTTTGTAAGCTTTTTCTTCTACCATGCAGTTGTACAAATCAGTTTCACTAATTAAGTACTTAATAGCTAAAGCTGTTAAGTCTCAAAAAGTGAAAATACCTAAATTGTGCATGTTTTAATCATTTTATTAATTCTGATCAATGTGCTTTGCAAAACATTTCATCTCTAAATATGTTTCGAAAAACAAAATCGCTCAAGATGACAACGGTAAATCGTAGAATTTCCAGAACCAGAAATACTTTGAAATGTTGCTACTCACCGAAATGGCAGATGAAAAGGAGTAACAAGAAACTGGAGTCACCCGATAGGATCATTTTCAGTGCTGAATGGGAGAATGCATTGATCGTTAAAACTCGTAAGACAATCTCACATTCAAAACACGTATTTAGATTTTGAACTGGATAATTCCATGTACATAGGCCCAAGTTGATCTTATGAATAATAATAAATAAGTAAGAAAATTATAACAGTTATTTTTAAGGATTTGGCTTCAACTCTGCAAACATTCGAGTCAAAATTGCCGCAAGATTCGAGCGACTCGCACGTAAACCCGACGCGGACCGCCGTTCATATCATTCACTAAAATCAAGGTCGAGAGATTCAAATTTAACATTTAACAATGTTCTCCTTAAATATTAATAATTTAATGTCGTCTAATATTAATGTTATTCTAAACAAACAAATAAATAAATAAATAAAATTATAGATTAATAACAAAATTTACAAAAGAAGAGGAAACAAGTCGTCACCTTAACGGGGATAACAAGCAATTTTGGAGAGCAATTTGTACCCAGCTTTTATGGAGTCGCTGATAGACGCGTGCACTGAACTTCGACATAATCGCAATCAGTGAAGATGGTAATTGACTATACACTGCCCCAGGCGATGATAAGAATTGTTGATGTGGTGATAACTAATAAAGCCGTCCTTGTAATAAGCCAGCGGTCAGTCAAAGGCTTGGTACTGTCAGAACACAAAAGATCATGTTCAGCGGGGGTCGTATATAAATTGTAAGCGACAGAAATTGTGGAATGAATGCAAGATAAAAAAAAAAGTAAGTAATTTGAAAGCGCATCATCATTGACTAAAATATGTTCATATAATGTATTAATAATTCATCTAATGAAGCAGAGATTCATCGAGAATCATCTCATCTCCTTAGTGTCTTTCAAATTAACTCATTACAATCTTCACGCAATCTTCATGTGTAAATACAGTAATCATCTGCTACCTATGTCGTTCAGAAATTTTGTTAGGTCATCGGATGTTCACTGTCATGGTACCAGGTCATCCAGTGACCTCCGTTCTGATCCAGCTCGTAGCACTCTTAAGTCGTCTTCTTTGAAATGCTCTGTACCATTTTAAAGTACTCAAATATTCGTATGATTATTAAATCAACCGCATCGATTCGCCTATTTAAAATCAATTATAATTGCTGAATTTGTCATTTATTTGTTGGACTGAAATGTCATTTCACTTAGCGCTACATTACCCTAAATAGATCGTTCGCCAAGATAATGTCATATTACTTTTATATTATTTTTATTAGGATATACAAATCCTCATCATGAAGAAATTCCTTTAGGATTATTTATTTTGACTGTCTTAATTTGATATTTCCCGGCTACATTCTCAAAGCTTGGGCATTTGTTTTAGCTCAGTTCAATAAACCAAGATGTTATGTAATGTAAAATACAATTATTTCATAATCGTCGTCGTCGTCGTCGTCATCTTGACTTTGAATAATAAAAATAATGACATTCACTGATTAGAAATCACTCTCAATTCAACGTCAACGCATGACGAAGCATGACTTCCAAAAGACACGGACGACTGACACCGGTGGACGAGCATCAGCGACTGAATGCATAAGTGGTTAACACTCCTGAACATTCGGCGGGATCGCGAGCAGACGATGACTGCAGGGTGAACATTAATTCATATTAATTAATTAGAGTTTTGGACAATCTTGTATTTTGGTGTATGCATTTTTTTGTAAGTTGATCTAATTAAAAGAAATTAACAAATTAAAGGAAAAATGAAGATGGCGCGATAACGGATTAAGGTGTTTACGAGTTTTGGGAATTATCGACTAATTAGGTCATTAGATCAGCTGGCGATTCCAGCTGACGATTGCGATGACTCTTCTCTCGAAATAATTGCTTGGACTTTGAAATGCAGCAGTTATTAGTAAATGATAAATAATAATAATAATAATAATAATAACTAATAATTGTCGATGGGCCTTTACAAGTGGTCAATTGAGTGTTTGGAGTACTTTACATGCTAGCATTATTTTTGCTACTTCTTGTTGAGGTCAGTTGCGTTCCTGCGTGTTCGCAACCCAGCCAGCACCGCCATGGAGCGCCCTCGGTTAGGGGCGCTACATAAATGCTAGATCGTTTAAAAAGTGCCTTCCATTCAGATACACAGGCATTCAAAAGATCAGCTAAAATATAAATTGTTGACATCTTGTTGACAACATAATGGCGTTGTTTTAATAGTTTAATTGATTTATGACGACTTCATTGCTCGTACATGAGTACATGCCCGGCTGACTTGATCTGATTAGTCGCTCGTTTGTTATTGGTGGCATCATTTACCATCGTACTTTAAATTAGAAATCGGAATTAATCAACACAAAACCCATCAATATTTTTTTGTCTCGGAGAGACTCAAATTTTGGACTAAATAAACATCCAATGTGATAAAGAAAGATACCGAAGAATAATTACTGCTTTATCAAATTGATTAATTTGATTTTGTGACTTATCTAACTGTTCCTAACACTGACATTAATACGAATATTTGAAACATTGATTCATGAATTAAACGTATTTTTAAAATTTTTATTGAAACGAAAAGAAGAACATGTTATTTCTATCATTCTTTTCGTAATTTTATGTCTTTATAATTTCTTAAAGCTAATAAAATTAATTTAATAAAAATTAATTCACTTAATTTATTTAATAAAAATTAATTTATATGCCCACAAAAGTTTCTGCAAAAGTTTCTTTCAATAAATCTTTAGAACACTTCTCGGAAAATAAATATAACTCTTGAAGAATTAATTAAATTTAAAAAAATTAATTTGTTAATAAATAATTCAAAATTGGTTTTTAGGAATTAGTACAAAAAGTGAGTTTCGAAATTCGTCTGGCTCGTTGCTAAGGGAAACCAGTTGTTTAGGTACGTTCTCCGTTAAGTCTCTGCACAAAGATTTTTCAAAATGTCTAAATCGGCAGGAACGTTGATCACAACTCACAATGCAACTTACATCCCTCCGAGGTTTATGCCAGGGTAGGATGAAAAGTTCTGACAAGTACAATTTCAATTTTAGGCCAAAAACAAAAATTACAAATTCTCCATAGCCTTTTTTAGGAACAGGAATTGTTTAAATTTTATGCAACATCTGAGTATTGTTATCACCTGCACTTGATTTTTGTTATTTTTTATTCAGCTATACAGGATATGTTCCAACAATAAAGTTTGACCAGGGGGAAACTTATGGCAACCTGACCTGCAAGTACTTTCATGACTTCAGACTAAAAGGACTTGAATCCTCCAAGTTGAATCTAAACAGGGGCGGTTACTTCCCATCGATATATTCTTCCGATGGCAATTTAGCTTGCGAAGCCAGAGGGAGATCATGGGAAAGATGGGCCCAAATGCCTGTTTATCGACTCACAATCCAAGACAGAGCCACACTTAAGAGGCAAACTATGCTTCTTCAGGTCTGAATAGTTTTGATTGTGTTATCCGAGGTGTTATAAGTTGGTTTGTTAAGTTTATCTGTTGTTAAGTTTATCGTCTGATTATCACTTTATTCTTACATAAGTCACTGATTATGAACTTTTAGTGAATATTTTTTATATAATTATTATTATTTAACTAATTTCCTCTCACAAGAGTGTCATGTACTTGAAATTGCAGTTCATAAAAGATAAAGTTGTTTTTTTTTTAATTCATTTAAAGAGGACATAAACAGTATTTTTATAATTTAAGGTTAAAATTGTAATTTTAATGTTTATTGTAATTTCAATTCTGACCTCCACTGACACTGGTGACCTTTCATTCCAGTGGAATTTACACTTTAAATAACATGCCTAAAATCATTTCTTTCAATAAATCTTTAGAACATGTCTCGGAAAATAAATATAACTCGCAAAGAAATTTTGGCACCTCAGTAAAACCTTTAATACAAGAAGTCATGGACATTTGGCTTGTAAGATTACTGAGGTTATTAAGATTGCTAAGATTACTAAGATTACTGATGTTACTGACATTACATTAAACGTCAAACGACATTACGTCCAATTGAAACATCGAATCAAAGGCAAATAATTTATCTCCCATTAATTCCTTATCCAGCGACTCATGGCCCACCGGGAATATTATAAGGACAGGACAGGAACCGTCCCTAAGGTAGAGTACTTCGACATCCCAAAGAATTATGAAACCAGGGAGATGTTTACTGTGAAGCCCAAGTTTTCAGTCACTTGTACTCACCCAGGGGTGGCTTGGTGAACTCTGATCCCAAGACAGAGGCAACAACTTGTAGATTGTTTGGAAATTGTTGGATATTGTTGTTGTTGTTGTTGTTGTTGATTTTTTTAGACGAGTTGTTTAATTATTTGATCTTCTCAGCTTTTTAAATGTTTTACATTATAAACTATTGAAAATATTGTTGAAACTTAAATTATATTTTAGCCTCTTATAATTTTCAGCTACCGCTTTAGAAATGCTTTGATTTGTCAAATAAATGAGTAGATTTAGAGATGAAATGGAGCATTCCATCTGTGAGAAAGAATCTCGTTGATTTTAGCATTTCTTCCGAGATCAGAAAAGCCATGAAATCAAACAAAACAATAATGCCCACTCATTAAACTGTCTTCCATAATTAAGAAATATGACCACTCTTTTTTACATATCCATCAACTTTTTTCAAATCTGAATTTGATGTTCAATCAGTTACGACATCTGTCGATCGTTCTACTTTTCGATTAGCAAATTCATTAACAATACACTAGACGACCAATTTCAATCTTTTGAAACACTAATTATCCAAAATTAGACTTTTCTCCAATAATCTTAACGCCTACATGTGCCAATAAAAGGATGATGTAACTCTGGTGATCGATCATCGCCGAGTTGCGCAACATCCAAGATTTGTTTCACAAGGATTCGATGGATTGCCAGTTTTATAACTTTGTTGACGACTGTGTCGCTCGAGGTGGTGACCTGGAGGGTCATCAAGTACTCTACCATGCAATGTTTTACCACCTCCTTGGGACACCATCATGACTCACTCTAATGTCGACAGGTAGATTGGAAGCGATTGAGAGCTTAAAAAAGCAAATTGGAAATTGGGAAACAAGTTTTGGCTTCCACTGCGCACTGTTGCATTTGTGATCCTGAAAGATTAACAATGGACAACTGATGTCATGATTAATTGGTGATATTTCTGCGTTACATGTTATTTGAATATTATTTTTGGGGCGATCAGTTTAAAATCCTCTAAGATGGTCATGATAAGGATGACTCAACTCCATCAATTCGGGAATTATTTGAATAAACCTTTTATCTCTAATGAAGCGAGGAGTGAAATGTGACGAAACACATTCTAACACGATTCGTCTTTCTTCTCCATTTTTTTATGAAGCTTTCAACATTTTAGATGCGACCTCAAACCCATAATTTTCCTGGTAATTAATATATTTTCGATATTTCATGGGATGAGAAATGTCACAAAACGAAAACTCCCCTGGGACAGGCTCGGGTACCTGGGATTAGGTACTTGTTATCTGTGCACCCAGCTATTATACTTTCGCATCAATTGTAGACCAGTGGTGTGACAATTCATTCCTTAGCCTTCCTTCAACCCGGTACTAAGTTGCAATCTTCATTTTGTCCAGCAAGCTTCCAACGATCAAAGATAGATGGAAAATATGGCACATTCAGCCCCTCAATTGCATCCGTCCCTAGTGGCTTTGAGCTGTTAGGTTTAACGATGCCTCCTCAGTTTCTTTCGTGTTCTGAAGTTCAGCTGTTAATGAAATTAAAATATCTATCGGTGAAGTTTGCATGGTGACAATAGATTCAAAGGAAAAGCGGGAAGTCTTCCAGATGTCGTCAGTTTGTGAAGAGGATCGAGGAATTAATAGGGTTTATTAATTAATAGCCAAATTCATGAATAGCTTAATTGTGAGATTTCTGTTTAAATGAAACACTTATTCTATATTACCTTGCAAATAAAACTCCATGCCATATTTATTGGTTCAGAGCTGACCGACCATCCAGGTAGCTTGGGTTATCTTAAATTTGAAATACGAAAATGTTTAAAAATAAATTCATCTTGTTTAAAATATTGTATAACATCTCAAAATAGAAGACAAGAGATCACAAGTTATATTTAGTAAATCTCAACAAACACATCCTCACTAGTACATCAACAAACTACCGGTAAACACGCTTCAAAAGTGGTTGCATAAGTTCTCATGTGTTATGCAACACACCTGGAAAATCCTCCTGGAAGAAAAATTGGTCTGAAAGGTAAAATTAATTCTAATCATATTTATCCAATTTTAAAACTAAATTAATCTTGTTTGAACAAATATTGTTGTTGAGTAAATATTTTCAATACCTCATCCGTGGCCCAGGTTTAACTTGCAACCGCTCCTCCATTTTGCCTGGAGCAATCAATTCAATCGACTTTAAAACGAAACCGGGGAATAGATACGCTCGATAAGCTTTGAAAAAGAGAAAAGCCAAAAGTCATCCTTGTGGCTGTGTGGCTTTTCATCATCTCGGTAATTAAAAATTTAATGTTCTTCAATCTCAAAAGTGCCACCCTTGCGGGACTAACCGGCGGTTGTATGACTTCAAACCAAAGAAGATGTTAGAATAATGAAATCGATGGAATGAACACAAATACTTGCCGATACTTCCACTTCAGAAATTTCATTTTCTTATGTCACTTCAACTTGTCTTTAAATTATTTTTTAAATTTGCCGTCTATTTCCACTTAACAAAACTAGCTGTCCTCGGCAGAGGAATCCGCTTTAGTAATCGATTAATTGGTTAATTGTTTTCTGGTTCATTTTAAATCATTTTATTTTTTTTGTTATTACATCATCCACTGAAGTTGTCAGCTACGCTGATGGCTTATGATCCTCAGAGAAGTGCATGCATGCTTGTCCGACTCACCTAGCTGTGCAAAGGACATTAACAAAAAACTATTCTGTAATTGCCTACTCCACTGCTATTACCTGTTCGGGTCGAGGAAAATGAAACTTTTTGGTAGGTCTTTCTTTCAATTTCACTTGAATGAGCAACAATTTAGAAACTGCTCGCTCGCAAATTGTGTTTAAATTTGTTATCAAATGTTGAACTATTGTCTAGACGCTTGTTGGAGATAAACCATTCTCAAGCTCGGTGCACAATTGCTCAAGATCACCACTGTCGAGGAAGGCAGGAAATGAGCGGACAGTTTTTCCATTCAAATGGAGTCCATTACAGCAACAGATGCTCAAACAGCTTCAAACAGATTGTCTTCCATTTCCTCTGTTATTTTGAGTGACCAAAGTGAGATTTTTTTCCCAATCGTTCTGCTTTATCTTCACTTTTTCTCGAACTTTCTGTTCTCCATTACATCCTCTTTCCATCCATCTATCCATCCAACTATCCTGCCATCCATCAAGAAACACTGCTGGTTCTGTTCAAGCCCCACTTCCTGGCATTTTAAGTACAGTTTCTCCGACCTCACAGTTGACCTCTCCGGGAATGTCTATAAATTCATCTTCACCTCCCCTCCTCCTTGTGCGGCAGAGATATGGATAAGCACAAGAGAGTGGACACCAGACACGCGTCAGGCAGACAAATCGGTTGTTGACAAATTTATAAACCCGCCAAAGTTTGGGGTTCCAAGGTCCCGTTGCAGGGCTTAATGAGAATGATTTCGTTCGCGCCAAAAGTGTCAAACGATTTCATCTCAACGAAGCGATACGTCCATCCAGCGGAAATTGTTTGAAATCCTCAGAACACGAACATCGCCGTCGGGAAGAAATTGAAGTTTTGTTTACGCTTTTGTTTATGATTCTAAAAGTTTCACTTTTATTGGAGGAAATACATTTCTTTTGTTTTAGTTAATGTGCAAAGCATGTTCTCATAACTTAAGGTTCTAACAAAACATATTGATGGGCGGCCAGATATTATTCAACAGAAAACATTTTTACTCATTAAAGTAGATGGACAGTTTTACTCATTGTTCGAAGTTGATGGGATTTTTAGTTTCTTAAAATATGTCCTTTTCACGGGCCAGGCGATGGAAACTGACCTTCAATTAAAATCGCTCTTTGCTTGGGTTTCGTGTGGCGTTTAAAATTTCTGAGGCTGATCAATGGCTAGATAAATACGGGATGATTTTCCTCCAGTGAGATGCGAGACTTAAGAAAAGTCACGCACTTGTACCTTCAAAGAGCTTTAAGTTCTCCTAGTTTGAATGTTTTCGAAGAATCCATCCAGGAATTGAACTTTCAGAAATTTCTGCAGAAAAAACAAACTTTCTTAACTCGCCAGCATACTTCCAGTGGTTAAATCCGAGTGTGAAAATTGTTTTCACGTTAAAAATAAAGACACAATTTCTTTTCAATTTGGTGATCTTCAAAATAATCAGTCATGCTTCGTTGAATCGTGATGTTGAAGAGAAAATCCGATGTCTGGCTTCAATCGAGCATGACGACTGTTGATTTCTCTCCTCTTCAAAATGACAACCACAAGAAGCATCAACATATCTAAAAACAAAAAAAAACAAAAAAAATAAAAAAATACTAATGTAATCTCCAACGCAATTTCTCAATCTTCAGATGAAGTCAGCACAACAAAATACTGCCTTAAAACTGGAGACAATGTCATTGCTATCAATCCACATCTTCCTCAATCTCATAACGCATTATTTGCATGACGCCAACTCAAATCACATTTCATTCCCAACACCGATATACCTCGCTAGTTAATTTGAAATTTTTAGAAATCACCTCTCAACGGGAGGCCTCTCGCAGCTAGCGATCAGCGACCTGTAGCTGTGAACTGCCGAGTTTAACATACGTCCAGCGGTGAAAATTAACTATTACCAGTAATAATATTAATTAATAATCGTTACGTTCGCCAACAAAGCAGAATCAAATTTTTTAGGCGCTATCGGCGCCGCCCGTCTGAAGAAATCCGAGTTTGCATAAAAAGCAACGATGCATCGGAGTTACGCGTACAAGTGTTACGAGTCTCATTTGAATCGATTCGACATTCACACTGATTTGCGACTAAATGGATCTCCAATCCTTCGACAAAGCACTGGTACTAATAAAAAATTTCCATTAAAAAATAAATGATGTCACAAGATTTTGGCTTTGAAGCTGAAAGATGGCTCCAGCTATTAGCACTGCCTCGTACATACCAATATAAACATTATCATCTTCCGATGCGAGCAATAAACTATTAATTTCATTTAGTTATGATATTGATTTTTATCAGATGTCTCATAATTTGGGCATAATCAACCTCGTATATAACTTTTACTGCATCACGTCATGATTGATTGATTATGAGGATCGTGCAATCATGTTGAGTAAAGTGGCTGAACAGTCGACTTATGCAACCCATTGACAATTCATCCTGCTCTCTGATTGGTCGCCAGGGACCGGCCTAGGGGATGGGACCACATATATAAGAAGCCCTTTGGGACAGGAAAAACCTCCTTGAAGATTCGTAGCCGTTCGTTCCCCAAACGCGAGAGGTTCAGCCACAGAATGGTCACGGATATGGATATGGATATGGATATGGATTTTGAGTTCGTTGTTGGGTACGATGTTCATTTGAATGTCTATCACCAGTTGCTAGTGGCTTTCATGACAAACATCATTCTTCGTGGAACTTTTGGTTGTGACATGAGAATAGTGTGTGATTTAGTGGGAAATTTCGATCACGAAATGGATTCTCGATGATGCTGGAATAGAGAATTTGGGATTTAGTTGGGCTGACTTAACTCTGATCTTTTAACTCATCTTTAACGTTTTGCAGGAAAGAATTTAGCTTCGGATCGAAAAGTCCAGATCATGATTTTGAAGTGAGTTGAAAAATATGTAAAAACTTAAAAACGAAACAAAAGTGAATTTGTTTTCTGTGAAAGCGTCCACGATGATGAAGATTACATCATTCGATGGAGCTTATGTAATGTTTCTTACAATTAGTGAGTCCTTGATGACCTCGGAGTTGTAATGGACATTCCTGTAATAAAATGTAAATGCTCTATTAAATATATTTATTAAAGGCTTTTGTGACTTGCTTGATGGCCTTATGGCTAAAATCAAATGTTCAGTTAAAAACGAGTTGATTAGTCTCTAATTGAGTAAATTTATTTGGCGCTCAACAAAAGTGGCTCGCGTAATATCGATTTGCGACTTGTAGATCATTGAAATGCAAACATTTTTATTATTGTTATTATTATTATTGTTGTTGTTTATTTCTTTAGAGTTTTCTAATTAATATATTTTTAAAATAAGTAATTAGAAATTATGGCTGAAATATTTGCTTGGACATTTGAAGAGAAATGAATGCAATTGATTGAGATAAACAGATCTTTAAGGACTTTTATTGAGCCAAAGAGTTGCACGAAAAACAATAATCAGCTTCTTTATCTACTTCTCGATGTTTTTAGTTCGACAGGACATCTTTTGGAACTGGAACTCCATCGATAACTTCCTGGTGTTCCTCTCCTGACAACATGTTCTCAGAGGAATCCAACTCCTCCTTTCCAAGCCTGGCTTCCGATCTTCTTAAAGGAAACGTGATCTACGGATCGACACACAAGAACAGTAACTATGACCAAGAAAAGATTGGATCTCAGATGCTCGGGATTAGGAGGAATTTGTTTGGACCTGCTTCTGGAAAGAGGACTCCGTTGGGGGATGTGAACCAAAACATAAGTCGTAATTTGGTCGGTGCCAAAAGAACGAGGAAGCTCAAGACTTGGAATGGAGGTGCATCGAAAAAAACGATCGAGAACTTCCAGAGGAGCCAATCGCAGAACGAGATGAACATCAAACACGCCCTCGAATACGATGAGGAGAATCCCGACCTCATCGGTGACTTCAGTGCTTCTTACGTTCTTCCACTCGTCAGGCACGGAAAGCACGAGGACTTGAAAGCCGTATCTCACGAAACGGTTGGTTGCACTCGGAGGGGTTGTTGGCGGACGATGGCGATGAGTGGGGGTAATTCGTTTAATTCGTTTTCGATTTTTGTAGTTGAAAAATCTTCTGGACGGCCACTATTCTCACCTTGTAGACAAGTATTTTGTCATCGACTGTCGCTATCCTTATGAGTTTGACGGTGGTCATATAATTGTGAGTTTCATAATTTCAGAGTTTTATTTTCAAGCAACCAATTTATTTTATTACTGACTGATTAATTTATTTATTGCTTGCAGGGTGCACAAAATCTGTACACCTCCGATGGCATCATGAAGGAATTCCTCTCTGAAAATGTCAAAGTTCAGAGTGGACAGCCAAACTCCAAGAGGCAGATCCTCATCTTCCACTGCGAGTTTTCTTCAGAACGAGGGCCTAAATTGTAAGCAACTTGTGACCAAAGACACGATTAGCAATATTCATTGAAATACCTTGCCTTACAACAACAGGTTAAGGTTTCTCAGAAAAATGGACAGACAGCTGAACGAAAACAGCTACCCGAGTCTGGTTCACCCTGAAATCTACCTACTGGAAAATGGATACAAGGAATTCCACGAGAATCAGCCACAACTTTGCCGACCTGGTGGTTACAAACCAATGCTCCATCCAGACCATGCCTCTGAGATGGTTAAGTATAGGACCAAGTCCTTCGGCCAAAGTCGTCGAAAGAACACAAGAATGGAACCCTCTAATAAGAGATTCAAGAGTCTTGTGCTGGATGGATGAAGAGCTCGGATAGATTCGTACATTTGTAGATATTTGGATGTTGTTGCAAATATTTTAATCTGTAAATAGCCTGCAGATATTTTTCCAATGCTTAATAAGTCTCGGTATTGGTATTGATATTTACTTGATTATGATTTGTGTTATTTGAGTCATAAAAATGATTCTTTTTTTTGAGTTCCTTTGCTGAGGTTTTTTTTTTGATCTGCTTTTATTCAAGTTGTAACTTGCCGGTGAAAGTCGTTTCATCCTGGAAAATCTGCCTCGGTGCAAACCAATATTGCAAGTTAGCTCAGAAGGTTGCGTTCCTGCATGCGACAATAATGGCAACAGTCATAACGTGTCGTGTTCGAAACCCAGCTTGTACTGCCTCAAACGCCTCTGGGAAGGAGCGCTATATAAATACCAAAAGTATCAAAAAGCGCTTCTGCCGCACATGGAGATATATACCACAATCACAATCGCAGACCAATAACCATCTGTTAATGCAAGTAACTATAATATTTTCTGAATTAAGGCTGTAAATAATATATTATAATAATTAACATGTTAAAAATAAACAAAATTATCATTACAAACGGGCAAACGTACACATTCTGTTTTGTTATTATTGATGAGATTATTTTCTAACGACGTCATATTATTACTTTAATTTATTTCATTAAATTACTTTAATCACATTATTATTATTATTATTATTATTATTATTATTATTATTATTATTATTATTATCATTATCATTATCATTATCATTATCATTATCGTTACCATTATTNTATTATTATTATTATTATCACCATTATCATTATTATTATTAATAATATTGAATAAAAATAAATAAAAATGAATGCATTCTACGAGCAAGTTGCTCAAAACTTAAGTTTCAGCATCGAATGTTTCCTTATCTTAAATTATTGCTTCTGCACGTCATTCACCTGCCCTGATAAGCTTGTTTTTGGCTTTTATCTCTCTGACCTACGAACTGTGAAAGTTTATCACCGTTGTGCAACGGAATTTCTTGCAATTGTTTGAATTAAATTAGACTAGAATATTGAATTAACTCTAATTTGAAACAATATTGGTTTTTTTTTTAAACAATAAAATACAAAATATTTGTCTCTTATCTTTTGTCCAGGAATTTTCAATTTTCAATTTTCATTTTTCAATAGCCGTTCAGGTAAACATTGGACTTGATAGATATTTCCTCACATAATTACGTCCGACTATCTGCTCTAAACTCGATCGTTCATTTATTAACACATCCATCCATCATCTTAATAACCAATCCGTGCCTGTTTAGCAATCCATCCATCGGCCCATCCATCCACCCTCCATTCATCAGCATAATATCTACACGAACTTACTTCCGACACTGGTGGTTTTGCTTATAAATCCATCCATCCATCCATTCATCCATTCATCCATCCATCCTTCCATCCATCCATCCATTCATCCATCAATCTATCCATCCATCCGATATACACCCGCTGAATCCATGCGGCTGTAATAAAGAATAATCCTCACTCGTCTGCTTCGGCAGATTGCAATGGCGCGCTCTTGGCTTCGCTTCAGTAGAACAGAAATTGCGATTGGAGATGTTGATTCTGAGGTCGCTAACGGAAGTTAACGAGTGAATTTTTATTAATATTAAATATCAAATTAATCATTAATTATTAATAATTAATATTATTAAAGTGAATATAAGTCAATTACTTAGTTGTATGGACTTGTTGTTGTTGACTATTCGAGGTAAGAGTTCACAAATATTTCTACATCCTCAAATCAAAGATGACTGGACACTTTTCAAGTCGCGATGACGTCATCGTCGTCGTCGTCGACACCGTTTGAACTTCAACACGTCATCGTCTCCAGTGACGTTCACATTGACGACCGAGAGTCGTTCGTAGTGATGATCTTGTTTTCCTGAAGTTCCAACCGACATGGAATACGATCACTACCAGCTGGAAGAATCGGATTCCGAACGAGAATCGACAGTCGAAGAAGGACTGAACCGACAGAAGATTCCCAGGAAAAGTTGCAACAAGAGGGTTCTCAACTTCCTATTCTCTCACGTCGGCCTGGCCGCATTCGTCATCCTCTACTCCATCATGGGAGGGGCCCTTTTCCGAGCCCTCGAGGGCCCCGAAGAGATAAAGGTGAAGGACAGAATCAAGTGGTTGAGGGACGACACGGTTGGTGAGATCATGCAGCTGGCCATCCACCTCAACATTCAGAACCTTAACCAGCATCAGTTTGCCGAGCAGATCAAAGGGGTTCTCTCAGAGTTCCAGGTGAGTGAGTTTCAGTGTGTCATCTGTTTAGACGTGAACTTGTGTCTTGTTTTGTTGCTAGATCTGTTGTTTGTCATTCCCTTAGTTTGTTGATATTAATATTATTAATAGTATTATTAATTAATTACTTTAATATTATGCAAATATTAATTATGAATGTAATGAAAATATAAATTATAAAATATAAATTTGAAGTATGGATGGAGTTCATAACAATCAAATGAGATTACATCGTCGTAAAATGTTGCAAAATTATACGAAATAAATATTATTTTTCACACTTCTGATGGGAACAGTCAGGATCTTCATGATATCGTAGCACTAATGGATGGTTACAATATGGCGTCCTCGTGTCTCAGACACCTTCAAGAGCAGCTTCAACCTCTTCCGAACACAGGAAAAATCAAAATTGCTTCTCAATTTCTGACCTCTTAAAAAGAGTTTAAAGAATGTGAAAGGAAGTTCAGAGGAAATTTAAGACCAAAGTGAAGCTGGTCAATGTGCGCTTTTTGTTTTTCACTTTCAACTGCAACACTTTTTCCATGGAACAACACTCGTTCACTTCTTCCAGCCGGATGCATACCGGATGCATGCCGGATGCATGCCTCCACGAACGGCTCACGGAAGACAAAGAAATCTGGAAAATGAAGATTTTCCTGTTCATCGTCAACCGATCATCGTTAAACTAACATTTTCTTTCCTCGAAGTTTTTTGAAAAAGTCGACCAAAAATCATGGAACAACCTTTCGTGAAATACATTCGCAATTTGTACAACCGAATAGAATATGCCCTCAAATCACAGAATTATAATCTATAATAATAATGATAATAATAATAACAACAACAACAACAACAACAACAACAATAATAATAATAATAATAATAATAATAATAATAATAATAATAATAGTAATAATAAT
>MPNW01000377.1:54095-61595 GCA_011800805.1 Hirudo medicinalis
TAATACAAACGCCATAGGGATCGAAAGCGTACAGTACCGATATATCATATTCAGCGTGATAAAGAATTCCTCGCTATCACGAGATAAGACGAGGATGGACGGATGGATGGATGGATGAGGGAAGGGAGGATCGTAAAAAAAGTGGAATGAGAGAAAAAGGAATCAAGTGGCATCTCGGGAAATGTTGGACATGATTTATTGCTTGATTTCTGTTTGTGCACTTTGTATTATTTCTGCTTTGCTTTGTTTTGTATTTTGAAACAACGTTGAAAATGCCCCTTTCACGTTCGTAATGCGAGCCTCCAATTTCGAAAAAAATTTTATTTTTAGCAATGTAAAGTTTTACAAATTTCCTTTTTTAATGAATTTGTAACTTGTAAATTGTAACTTGTATCTTGTAATTTGTAACTTGTAATTTATAACTTGTAATTTGTAATTTGTAATTAGTATCTTGTGACTTGTAAATTGTAACTTGTATCTTGTAACTTGTAATTTACAACTTGTAATTTGTAACTTGTAACTCGTAATTAGTATCTTGTGACTTGTAAATTGTAACTTCAATTGATAAATTCAATCAATAATTTAGTTGAAATATTCTAATCAACGATGATGACGATTCTTCTTTTACCTCATGAAATCATTCACAGAGAATCTGACATTGTAACTGCACACAAATGAATTTGAATCTCTAAATGGACAACAACAAGACGAAAATAAATAATTGCAAATTAATTGAACGAGAAAAATTATAAAAATTATAAAAATTAGTCGTTAGATGTTGAAAGTTTACTTTGAAAGACAAGACGCTCGAGGACGATGAATAATTATGAGGAGAGATGCCACTGAAAGTGAGAGAGTCACGCTGAATTATAATTTCAAGCTATAACATAATTAATCCTTGCCCTTTAGAAATGTCAAAAAACCTTTTTTTTCAACTTTCACCGAACTCGAAAACTCACGAATGTATTACGAAGGTAATCTCAACGAAGTTTTTTTTTTTGGAGACGAATGAAATTGGTGAAATATTGAAATAAATATTGAAAATATTGAATATTGAAATATTGAATTAAATATTGAAATATTGAAATTGATAAATATATAAATTATGAAGCCGAAAATGATTCTTTGAAGTCAAACTCATCTCTCATTGATGATAACGGTGATAATATTGATGTTGGTGGTGGTGATGATGATGATGATGATGATGATGATGATGATGATGATGATGATGACTTTACAAGAGCAACAGAAACGGTAATTGAATCGCCGAGAAGCTCCATGGCGAACAACAACACGGTTGTCATTGGACACGATCAGATAGAATTTAATGAAGTTAAAATTGCAATAGGTGCTCCAGGTTTGTTTATCACCGGGGATGAAACCGACACCTCTCGCCATCTCTTTCCGCCGATAATCCCCCATCATCCCCAAGAAAGAGTAAGTAAAAGATGGATGAGTGAGTGGGTGGATGAATGGATGAATGAGTGGGTGGATGAATGGATGAATGAGTGGGTGGATGAATGGATGAATGGGTGGGTTGGTTGGTGGACGAGTGAGTGGATGGATATGAATAGGGACCAGGCCGATGCAGAGATAGAATCACCATGAGTGGATCTGACGCACGATGGGGCATGATTACCTGTTACCAATATTAATAATAATAATAATAATAATAATAATGCCAATAATAATAATAATAATAATAATAATAATAATAATAATAACAATAACAGTATTAAATTTGTCCACGATTGTTATGCTGTTGTGGTTGTTGTTGCCATGATGAGCACACATTTCCCGAGTAAACTTCCGCTTTTGTATCTTCCACTCATCTGTCACTTGAAAAGGCAAACATCCACTTTGATCCCTGAGTTGGATTGGTGGAGCACGTGCTTCAAATTTGCAGTCTGGAATTTTCAGGCAGTTACCAAGTAAACGAAAATGCATACAAATGTGTGATTTAATAATAAAGTTTCTGAGACTGGAAGCTGCTTCCAACCTCAGAAATCTTTTCACGGTTTCGTACCAGAAATCCGGGAAGGAGTTCATCACGGAACAGGAAATTCACTGACGACGTGAGGCACAACTGGAACATCTTACAATTTCCAGCAATACTACCACCACAATCGTCGTCACCTTTATCATCATAATTTTCATCGTTATCATTGCGTAAAGAACCATCGACGTCATCATCGTCATCATCCTCCTCATCGTCGTCGTCATCGTCGTCATCATCGTCGTCTCATCATCATCGTCATCGTCATCGTCATCGTCGTCGTCGTCGTCGTCGTCACCATCATCTTCCTCTTCTTCATCTTCGGTAACTAACCTCAATTAACCTTAAGTTTAAACGATATAAATAAAAGAAAAATTGAATTGAAAAAAGAGGGAAAGAAACGAATTTCAGCACAAAAAACGGAGAACAACACAAACTCATCTTCTCGGGAAGTTGAATTAATTCAAATTAAAGCAGATAAATATGCACAAATTACAGACTAATCGTTCTTTCTTTATTCTTCTTCTTCTTCTTCTTCTTCTTCTTCTTCTACGATGAATAATAATAATAATAATCGCATAATATTCAAATAATATTTTTAAAATAAAATACACTCGAAACAATCAAATAATGTTTTTGCAAATGATTCATAATTTCAAACTATAATAATAATAATAGTAATAATAATAATGACAATAAAAATAATAACAACAACNGACCAAACACTAATAACAACACCGGCAAGAAGATTGTAATAAAAAATAATAAAACAAACAAACAAACAAACAACAACAAACAACAATAATAATAATAATATTAATGATAATAATAATAATAATAACAACAACAACAATAATAATAATAATAATAATAATAATGATAATAATAATAATAATAATAACAACAATAATAATAATAACAACAACAACAATAATAATAGTAATTACTCTGCCCTCTCCTAATGGCGTCTATAAATATCGGAAACCGAATCTATAAATAGGTCCACGTAATTAAAAATAATACATGGCAATGACTCACACAATCAATCCTTCACTGGAGTAAGGAAATAATTAACATATTTCCAGTCCGCAAACTCTGGAACGCACTTGAGGTGAGGTGCTCCTTCAACCTCTAGAATATGATGATGATGATGATGATGGTGGTGGTGATTATGGGGACGACGACGACGACGATGACGGTGATGCTGCTGCTGACGATGATGATGATGATGATCATGATGGTGATTATGGGGACGACGACGACGACGACGACGACGATGATGATGGTGATGTTGACGATGATGATGACGACGACGATGACGATGATGATGATGGTGGTGGTGATGATGACGATCATTATGACGAAGATGTTTTCACTCATATCACATGATATTCATTCAACTTATTTAAATCTAATTATTTAATTGACCAATAATTGAAAAATATAAAATATAATAATAATAATAATAATAAAAATGACGCTGATGATAATAACAACAATAATAACAAAAAATAACAAACAAATAACCAATCATCGAGTAAGGCGTGTCGAGTTTTGCATGCACACACACAGACACACACACACACACAGACACACACACACATACAGACACACAAACACACACACAGACACACACACACACGTATGTTTCGGAAAATATCCATCGTGATCTGACGAATGTGATGTGGAAAATGACAACGCATGGAACGATTCGATGTTGTTGCCTGTTGAAGCGACATCTTGATGACATTCAACAAATCCAACAAGTCCAACAAATTCAACAAGTTCAACAAGTTCAACAAATTCAACAAATTCAACAAATTCAACAAATTCAACAAATCCAACAAATTCAACAAATTCAACAAATTCAACAAATCCAACAAGTTCAACAAATTCAACATGTTGAACAAATTCATTGTATGTGCTGATATTTCTCTTCCTCCTGTCTACACAGACTTCCGCAAACAAATCACTCGTTGTAAACATTGTTTTGTTTTGTTTTTCTTTATATTTTTCATTCAAAATTTAATAATTCGAGAAATTATGGAGAGTGATAAAGAAATCATCTCTAAGGAGAAATTTGAAAAAAATATTCCACGCAGACGTGCACAGCAGACAGTGTTTTCTGGAAATGCTTTCAATTCTTCTTGGAAAATCTTGTGATGTTGGTAACAAAATGCAGGTTCACATTTAAACAAATACTTCCAACAATCCATCAACTCTTTTCTCGAGTACACGGATTAGCATCTTAAACATCTTATTGTGCCAGCATCGCTTAGACCATCTTCTCTCAGGTTTCAATTCTCACGTTCGCCTGATCTACAGCCAACCTTCCCCTCCCTGTTGGTGGTTTTTAAGGTTTAAATTTGAAAACAAAAAATGCTCGAATTGATTTCATTCGAAAATTGATGAATAGAAATGAAATACAGACAAATGCGTGTACAAATATTTACGTGTGCATCCACAAGCCAATGCCAGTGCCAGATCGGTGATTCGGAAAATCCGAATTTTGTCACCAACGATGATGATGATGATAATGACGACGACGATGATAATGATGACGACGACGACGACGACGACGATGACGACGACGACGACGACGATGATGATGATGATGACGTTGACGACAATGATGATGACCACGAAGGTGGTAGTGTATTTTCATGTATTTAGCCGATCTTTGGAGATCATCATCATCATCATCATCATCATCATCATCATCATCATCATAGTGGTAATGGTAGTGGTAATGACGATGACGACGACGGCTCAAATCCTGACCTTGAAGAACTAAAACACACTCGACTATAGAAGGTCATTCCCATCCTCCTCAGGAACAACCAGGTCAACTCCACACAACGAGGTCAACTCCACACAACCTGTTCCAATTTCCACCACTTTCAGACACGTATCGTTTCAAGGACCGGCGGCATGCTATTTTTAGCTTGACCTGAGTCAGGTTTAAAAATAGATTTATTTACAAATTCTTTTTTTTTCTTTCGAGGGATTCTTTTTGCATCCTCCTCTTCATCTGTGTGCAGAGGTCAAAGTTCGTTAGGTGCACGATATCAGGTTCAAGTTCAGATGAGTGATTCATCTGGGTTGAGGTTTTCCACGTGAAGGGGGCAACCAACCTACCGACCACCCCTCCCTCTCTCCCTCCCCAGTTAGAAGAGGTCTTTAAAGCAATTAACTTTAAAGTTTAAAGGGTTAAAGTTTGCTAACTTCTCGTGTTGGCTGTTCCAGTCTTCTGAAAGGTTTTGCCTCTTAATGACTCATAGGTCATGGCGGCAGATGATGATGATGATGATGATGATGATGATGGTGGTGGTGGTGGTGGTGGTGGTGGTGGTGGTGATGATGATGACGACGACCGTGATGATGATCCACACTTCTTTCTATATTTATTCAATAACTTGAACTCCTCAACAACGTCAAGAACAACAGCACAAACGATCAAACATTCGACAAGGAAATGTTTGTTTCAATTGAAGAAGCTCCAAAAAAAAAGTCGATCCGTGTTTCAGAATTCCTTCGTCGTCTGCAAACAATGTCCGTTTGCATCCGATGTCCTCTGTCCTCGTCAGTGTTTCATGTCAATGATCCGAACGACGATGGAGTGATAATATGGTGACAATATCTGAACTAGTGGCGATGATGATGGTGGTGACGATGATGATGGCGACGATGATGATGGTGATGCTGATGATGATGCTGCTGCTGCTGATGATGGTGATGATGATAGTCATGATGATTACGAGGGTAGTCTTGATAACGATGACGACGACGAGGGTAGTCTTGATGACGATGATTGAGCGAATCACCGCCACAAGGAACGCATAAAAGAAGTGCGCATCATTCTCACGCATTCTTTTTCATCTTCTGCTTATCACTCACCCTCACTTTTTCTTTCTCACCATCTCCAAAGGTGGGGAGTCGGGAGAAGTCCCTTGTCCTCCACTCATCTTTCGTTCACCACCGACCCCTGAACTTTCCGATGCAGAGGACCAATCGGAGCATTGTGGGGTTGTGGATGCTTATCATCACCATCATCATCGACATCATCACCGTCATCGTCATCATCACCGTCATCGTCATCGTCGTCGTTGTCATCGTCATCATTATCGTCATAGGCATCGTCATCGTGATCATCATCATAAACATCAACATCATCGTCATTACAACCGTCACAACACCATCATCATCACCATCATCATCATCATCAATGTCGTCAGAAATAAATTGGCGCTTCTTTCTTCACATTGATTCTCATCAACTTTCACAAACAAAACATTGTTGTTGTTGTTGTTGTTGTTGTTTTTTGTTTGTGGACAAATCGAAAGTCGAGAACATGACTTTCGATTTTAAAACAGCAAACAATGTGTGGAGTGGATTGAAGAAGAATCTAACAAGGCGATGTTATGATTTCTAATGCTTTGATGATCTAGTTATAATGCCTTAATGATATTGACATGATGTGATATGATATGATGTGATATGATATGATGTGATGTGATGTGATGTGATGCGATGTGATGTGATGTGATATGATGTGATATGATATGATGTGATATGATATGATGTGATGTGATGTGATGTGATGTGATGTGACATGATGTGATATGATATGATGTGATATGATATGATGTGAAACCGAGGACATATCAGTCTTAACGGTGACCCGACCGCAAGACATCCCGTTCGATAGGATTCTTTTAATTGCATACCAGACGAGCTGAATGCGTCATCGTCGTCGTCGTCGTCATCATCNAAATTATTGTCCCAAGAATTAAGTCATCCTAAAGTTCTTTGAATCTGAGGTATTTATTGAAGTTTAATTGCCGAATTGCAGAGTTGAAGCGGGTTAGGGTTGAGGAGTTAACAATATCAGCCGGTATGATGTGATATGATATGATGTGATGTGATGCGATGTGATATGATATGATGTGATGTGATATGATGTGATGTGATGTGATATGATGTGATGTGATGTGATGTGATATGATATGATGTGATCAGGGCTGTGGAGTCGGGACTCAAAATCATCCGACTCCTGCTAATTGCAACCAAAACATTCTGAATAAATAAAACATATTTTGCAGAGGATAGAACGTTTCTACTCGTAAAAATGTTCAGCCCTAATAAAGCTGAAGTAAAAAAATTAATTTCAGGACCCAAATCAACCGACTCCGGGACTTTACAAACTTCCGACTCTGACTCCACAGCTCTGGTTGTGGTGCGATGTGATAAGTGAGGTGATGTCACTTGAACCATGGAACCAATGGTATTCCATACCATTTAATGCCTTTTCAATCAACTTTTCCCGAGAGAATCGAACCGCACTTCGCTCCAAAGATCAGTTCGATCCAACTGAAAATACATCGGAATTAATGGGAAAAATATCCATAATTAAATCTTTTTGGAGAGAAAAACTTTGGGCAAAAAAAAAACCAAAACAGAAAAAAAAGGTTCTTGCAAGTTCACTTCTCAGGCATGTGAAAATG
>MPNW01000377.1:64902-77397 GCA_011800805.1 Hirudo medicinalis
CGAGTGTTGATGTCGATGAGGATGATGGATGATGATGATGATGATGATGATGATGATGATGATGATGATGATGATGATGATGATGATGATGATGATGATGATGATGCTGATGACGACGATGATGATGACGATGATGATGATGATGATGATGATGATGACGTCGAAGGTGATGTAGTTACGATGATGATGATGACAGCGATGTAGTTATGATGACTACGATGATGAGGACGCTGGTGATGATGATGATGCTAACAAGGCAACCCTATGCTGGGAGAGTTATAATTGATAAAACAGCGGAGTTATAAAATCAAGGAAGCCATGTTCAGTCTTTGATGTTCAACAAATGTCTTGCATTTTCTCAAGTTTTTTTACCGGCATTTTATTTGCCATTGAAAGAGGCAGCTCCGGATTTACCCAGGGAGGCCCAGGTGCCGTGTGGTGGTGGTGGAGGCCCACAAGCCTCTCCACCAATCCTGTTGCCCACCTCCCCCCCTGACAAGCAAAATATACAAGGTATTTTTTTGGTTGGTGGGTTCCCCTAATCGGTGGAGGACCGTGTGCAGTGGCACATCCCGACCATACTCCGTCCATTTATTCGGCGGGTAAATTTCATGCGCAGTGATTGGAAATCCTTTCAAAACATCGTCCTTTTAAAACTTTTAATTTCAACTTTTGTTTGTAAACTGAGTTTCATATTTTATTCATTTAAACTAAAAATTGAGAAGTAAATCATGGTTTTCATCACGTGATCAGATATTAAATCCTGTAGCATTTCTCATTTATCAGTTGTGCGAAGACAAATTGAATTAAAATATTAGATTTTATTTTTTTAACTTTATTCATTTTATTTATTTATTTTAATATCGAGTCACACTTTTTTTTTATGGATTTTCACAATTAAATTGATGATTGCGTCGTCCTTACCATCTCAAGAGATTTCCTAACGTAAATTGGATTCAGCAACCTTGTGGCAGTTACAAATCCAAACAAATCAAATCCACTGATCAAATGGATTCATAAGAAATAAATGATCATCATCACTATTAAGTAAGATCATCATCAGAAGTAAGAAAGATCATCATCAGAAGTAGAAAGATCATCATCAGAAGTAGAAAGATCATCATCAGAAGTAGAAAGATCATCCTCAGAAATTAGTTATAAATAAACCGCAAGGTATCAGCCAACCAGAGAGAAAATTGATAGATTTTGGGCTCGGTGTGGAGGAAAAGAATGGAAGCTTTGACAGGTGCGTACTTCTCTTCCAGTGGATTTCACATCCATTGAAATCATGGAATTCCGACCGAGAGATCAAGCAGAAGAAAGATGGTCGAGTTCATAAAAAAGAAAAAAAAAATCTTTGAAGACGCACTCCGTAATTTTACGCATATAACGCGCATATGATTATAACACGCTTAAAGAGATCGTGGTCTGCAAAATCGAATATAAATCACCTATTACATGTGTGAAAATATACTAACAGTCTATTTTGAAGTTTTCAAGCTTGCGAGCTTTTATATCACTGGATTCGATTGACCCGTCAAGAATGAGGAATGTCACAGCACGTCACGTCACGTCATGGCATGTCACGGCGGTGTGCCTGAAAGCAAGAGTAAAATATGTCGATTACATTCAAGTCACTGATGACACCAAAGAATTTCCACAAGTGCTTCAAAGTGTTTTTTACATTTTTTTTAGATAAATCAATTGCAATGGTTTTTTAAATAATTCCGATAACCGACCCGAATAAATAAATAAATAAATAAATAAATACTGAGATAATCAGCTGACTTAATAATAATAATAATAATAATAATAATAATAATAATAATGCAATTAATAATAGTTTATTAGTCATTTCTTCCTTAATAATATTAATCCTTGTGGCGCAGAGATTTTAAACATTTAATGCAGAAATTAAAATGCATTTGTCAAATTTTTAGACCCGTTAAGAAATTAGGACTAATTTTTTTTTAAACAATATTATTTAAACGACATTTTTTAATAAATAAATTTTAAACTATTTCACAAATTTAATAACAAAAATATATGTTTTTCCGATTTTTTCCGATATCCACTTTCCGTCAGGATACGGTCACGTTGTTCCGAAGACGACGGCAGGAAGACTGGTGACGATCCTCTACGCACTTGTCGGCATCCCACTCACCTTCCTCTTCCTCTCAAACATGGGAAACTTTGCTGCCAAATGCTTCCGATTGTTCTACAAGAAGGTCTGCTGCGGTCTCTGCATTTACGTCAGACTTACGAGGCACAAGAGCTTCATGGCCTCGGTCAGAGAGCGGGCTGAGGCTCAAATAGAAAGTCAGAAGGCCTTCGACAACGTCGTAGAAACTGCTTTTCAGTCTCGCAAGACCGCCTCCATGATCGTGAGACGAGCCACGACTTCGGACATTTACCAGCCAGTCTGCGTGTCCACTGACGACGCCAAAAGATGTCCAGAAATTACGACCTCTTCGAAATCGGGAGACGTCGAATGTAACAAATTCTCCAACTTTCCAAAACTAAGAGTGCACGACAATCGCAGAACAAAGCAAAACTCGACAAAGGAAACCGAACCAAACGATAGAAAGGAATTCTTTGAAGATGCTGGAAATAATCTCGGCAGATCAAAAATCCATTTATCCAGTTCTGACAAAAAGTTGGATCAGATTTATCAAGGAGGAGGCCTCAGATTAGAAAAAGACTTCGAGAACAAAGAAAACTTTGAGAACGACTCTAACCAACAGCTGCAAAATTATAGGGATAAAAAAATAACGAAAATGTCAGACATCGCACTCCAAGGCGAACAACATGCGCTTTGCGTATCTGGGTCTTGCGATGACCTACAAGTTTCTACATCTGGAAGCAATCAACGAGAAGCTGCTGACCTCCGGAACAGCTCCGCAAAAACACGAACATTCACGAGTTCAATCTTGAGACGTAAGATCAACATCGCTGATAAAAAACATTCGCCAATTGAAATGAAGGAAAGACCACGCATTCCCATCTCCGTGTCTTCCCTGTCATTCTGTGACCAATCCGTGGAGGTGTCGGATGAATCATTTGTCGAGGTCGAGAGGGTTCTCAAGTCAACCCCTCCAGAACAAAGCCTCACTACTGCTTCGCCAGGCGGTTTCAGATTGCCACTGGTGAGAGGCAGAGACCGCACGAGAACTCAGCGAATACTTCTCTACAAACTTCACCACAAGCAAGAAGGATCGACCTTTACCCCGGAGTTGGGCGACTCTAGATCCGAACCTCTGAAAAGGGCTACAAAAGTAAATACAGACAAATCAGGTTTAAGAAAAGATTCGGCAATATTTGGCCCATCTCTCATGACTATTCGAATCGCAGCCTCGGCTACAGCAACGGCAGCGGCGATATCGGCCATGGGTCCAAAGCGTAGCGGCTCGAAAGCCTCGTCCGACACCGCCAGTCCAAACAATGTTCCCACGCCTTCCTCTTCCGAACTCGGGTCCAAAGACACGACGACCACTCAACTCGACATAGGAGAGAAGCATTCGAGCAGTTCGCTGTTCTCGAAAGACTTTTCAAAGTCGAAACCAATAACAAACGTACTGACGAGGTACAAAAAGTTGTACTCACCGTTCAGCACTCGTAAAACTGCTTCAATAAAGTGGCGGGACGAGCGCTCGACCTGCGTTAAAAAAGTTGAACACAAAGGCAAAGCGATGCCAACTTCTTCAAGCAACTTCTCTCAAGAACACAGCCTTCTCCGAGCTTCAAAATCTTTAGACGATTTGTATGGAATTGGGCGAAGTTCACCTCGCTTCACTTTCAATTGGAAAGTTTCTCAAAAGGCGCTTCCCAAAATGCCTCACGACCAAATCTCTGGCAATCCAGTCCAGAAATTCATGTTAGGAGCAAGCGCCAACAGCCAGCAACCTCTATTTCCAACTTGCGACTCCTCTTGCCTCCAACGAAAGACCTTCCACACTTCAAGGGTGAAATACGCAGCAGACTCTTCGGACTCCCCATCAAAACTCAAGAAGGCCGGCAGGAGAATCACAGAGATTCCAGAATCAGGGGAAGACCTTGATTCTGTCAACATGACTGTTCCAATTTCCATCTGCCTCATCATTATAGCTCTTTACATCTACCTCGGCGCTCTGCTCTTCTCATATTGGGAGGAATGGGACATTCTTACAGGTGCCTATTTTTGCTTCATTACCCTCAGCACGATCGGTTTCGGGGACATCGTTCCAGGGACTGACCTCAGGCAGTCTGGTGCCCATCAGAAACTTCTCCTCTGCTCAATTTGGTTGGTTGTTGGGTTGTCCTTGCTGGCTATGTGCTTCAACTTAATGCAGGAAGAAGTCCGGGCTAAGTTGAGATGGCTGGGCACAAAAGTTGGCATATTGAAGGATTGACGAAGAAATATTTGCCATGTTTGTTGAGAAAATCATTGCTTGTTCTGGTGATAATTTATCCCAATCTTGAACAATCTCATTTCTTCGATACACACATTAACAACAACGGCAACAACAAGAGTCCCATGCAACTTCAGAAAATGATCTCGAAAATCTCATGACTCTCGCTTGTCAGGAACTGTTAATTTTTTTTTTAATGAAATACTTTATTTTATTCATTTAGAAATGTTGAATAGGTTTTCATTTCGTAAGTCGGATTCCAGTTAATTCATCTTGGTTTTTTTAACTGGAACCAGAAATTTCAGATTTGATGTTCAGTTTTTTGTGGAAACAAAAGTCGGTAGGTGTTGGTGAAGCAGAGTTTATACAAGACGATGCTCACACGTCATCGAATATGTTAAATTGAATATTGGAAAATATTGAAATTTATCGGATAAAAACGGATAATAAAATCTGGTTTCCAATCTGATTTACAAAAAGAAAAACAAAGGCAGAAATAAAGAGTTTCAATATTTGTTTCTTTTTTCGAAATAATAAAAATTGAAGTCCCTAATAATAAACCCGCCGAGAAAATATTAGTTTCTCCAACGAGGACATCACATAAGATGTATGAATCATGCGTCCTGCTTCCAGCCTCTTTCAGCAAAGCTGGGTCTGTCCAGGAATAAATTATGTTAGCAGGATGGATATTCGTGATGGAGACTGGGTGCCTTCTTAAAAAAAACGTTTCAATTGGGATAACAAGCGAGCGTACATCAGCCGATGTAACTGCAAATTGATTACTCTCCCGTAAGATTGGAACATTCAAGGATACGAGGTATTAGGAGACAATCAGTCGAATGAATCTTCATATTTGCTGGTGTCATTTTAATGTTCCGCAAGTCGTGTCGTGGAAATAAATAGTATTGTTCAATTCAATTATACGAATAGTCTTATCCAATAGCATGGAAGTCAAGTTGAGGATAAGCTTCAAAATATTTCTGTCATTAGGTGAGTTCCTCAGGTTTGTAAAAACTTTCTCTGAAGAAATGATATTTTAATAAGAAGCCAATCACACCAAGTAGATTAAAAGCCAGGTAATTAGTCTATTTACCAAATAATTTATCAGTGCAAATTGTTATCTAACCAAGCATAATTCTTCAAATGATAAACTCTCACTCACCCAGTGCATTGCGTTGTGGTAATTTCTGGTCCGTCGGCAAAATGGCTTAAGAATAACGCGACCATACTTGCCAAGGAGAGTCTGGCGATTTCTTGCACTGCCAGTAACGTGGACTTCATGGGCATCGTCAAGGTCGAACATTCAGCTCCAGGAAAGAACAACAGCACCTTTTCCATGAACGGGGTCCTCAAAGCACCGTACAAGGAAAAGGGAAGATACCTGGTCGGCTATCAGAGGGACAGGATGAGGAATGTTTCGACTCTGCATATCACATTTAAAGGTTGCTTCTTGAGTAAAAATGAATTCTGGCCTGAAATGCCTTGTGATGTTGTTGAATATTTCGTAATTATAATTCTGCATAATATAATTATGTTTATAATTATTGTAATAATCTATATGTCGACCTATCGCTCACCCAACATGTAGTTCATTTATATAGCGTCATATGCATAGCTTATCAGAGGCGCTTTTGGTTAATCATTTATATAGCGCTCATTCCCAAGGGTGCTTGTGGCAGTGCAGGTTGAGTTTCGAACACGACACATTACGACCGTTACCATTACCGCAGTATGCAGGAACGTAATCTATTCGGCCAACCTGCAACATCCATCTGCATATGTATCATGTCCAAATTAATGTTTATGATTGCTTTCAAGTAATTATATTCACAGTTATTATAATTACGCTCATAATTATGTCCTTGTTTTGTAAGTGGTTCAACATATCACACTCATTGTTATGGGTAGTTAGAAGGTCTTTGTGTTTTAGTCACCGTGACTCGAACGTCTCTTTACCCTTACGATTGTTGGATCATTGTTGCAATGAATAATAATGTAATATTATTACAAATAATATTATTATTATTTTATAATATATAAGATTATAATTAAATAATTTTCTAAAAGAACAACGTCAACTTTCAGAAGTACACAGTTCCGACTCAGGCATGTACTCCTGCCACAACCTCCAAAGTCCCCACGAAGAAGCCGACCAATTTAACCTCACAGTTCTTGGTTCCAATTTTATTATTTAAATCAATTTTACCAATTTAAATTAACCAATAAAATGAAATGAAATGCTATTACAAACTAATCCATGAATTAATTAAGACATGGATTGCTGACTTCTTATCAAATTGATATTTCTTACAGTTCCAATCAAAGAAGCCTATGTGGCTCTCATCAACCTGGAACATTTTGACTCTATAAGAGAACTCCAGGGTTCGGACGATCTCTCCTTCCATCCGGCCTTCTTTTCCAGCTTACAGCCACTGGAGAATGGAATTTCAGTGGAAGTGGAAAACGGTTCTGGTCTGGTTTGTTTCGCCACTAGCGACAGTCCAGAATTCCAGATCGAGGCAACGCTGGACCAGGAGAGGATCGATCCAAAGAGATTTCACCTGGAAATGTTGGAACATTCGCAGGCAGTGGATGAGGACTGGAAAGATGAAGGTTCTGAGGATGCGCCAGAGCACCACGCCTGGAAGGTGATAGTGGTGAAGGAGGTCGGTAGGATCTTCAACAACAAGAACTTCAGCTGCACTGCAACTGCCCCTCTACTCACCCCTGTCACTGCTTTCGCCAGCATCCAAGTCGAATGTATGTGTTTTCATTCAGTTAGTAACAATTAATAACAATTAATAAATGATATTTAACCGATCAAGTTTGTACTTCCCGAGTGAAATGTCAATGCCATTTCCATATCACAAAGGATTACACTAATAACTGCTATTTCCACATTTCCAAAGATGCTCCAGTTATAAACTGCAAGCAGCAAAAGCATGTCGTGGAAGTGGAAAAGGCAGTTTCAGTATCCTGCAGCGTTCTCTCCAACCCACTGGCAGAGGTAACTTGGATTGACGGAGAGACTCCATTGCACTCAAGTGACACCAAGTTCAGTGAACAGGTTGGAATTTAGTTTCAGTAAATGTTTTTTTTTTATAAATTCTTTTCTCTAAATTTTCACGAAATTATTCAATTATTCTTTTTTTCGAATCTCTACTCTTCGAAATGCTTTCTCATCCATAAAATACCTTTCATTATTTATTGATTAATGAGGAGGATTATATTTATGAAGTTTTAACTTCATTCTTTTGTTTTACTTTTACGAAAACCTTTTATAAAAATTATTTGAATTGTCTCATGCCATCGCTACACTGCAAAGTAAGAACACCTAATTTTTCCATCTCTAATTTTACAAACCAGGAAATAACATCGTATGAAAAAGAAGTGAGCATGAAAATCACAAAAATTGGAAGTCAACACCTGCGTAGTTATGTGATCCACGCCTCCAATCCTCTTGGAAACACGACTTTCACTCTGAGCCTCTCCAAGAAACCTGGAACAAGGGCACAGCCCCTCAACACAATTTCCGAGGGGAGAACTTTGGCAGGTTGGAAAGTCTTAATTTAAGTTTTATTCATCGAGAATTCTTTGGTTCACTAATATCTTTATTGGACTAAATTATATGACTCAACTTTTGATTACCAAATCTTCATCCTGCAAATCCTGATATTTCTGCAATCATAATAATCTTGGTCTCGAAGTTTTTGTGACATTCTCTACTTCATAGACGACCCCTTGAAACTTATCCAACGCTCAAATAAATAATTGATCGGTCGAAGCTAAATAATATAGTCGATTATAAAGCAAGTACTTTTAAAATGAATTAATTGTTAATTTAATTTAATTAAATTATTTAAAATGACCTCAAACATTTAACCTCAGCGGCAGACGGGTCAGTGGCCGATCAGAGGAAACTGACAGCTCCTTACAAGATGTTCATGGTTGCGGCTTATTTGCATTTACAACGTGGATCCTAAATTAACGTCTGAACAACCGAATATCATGAGATTTTCTTTATTTATTTCTTGTAAAACCAGCGCCGGATTTACCCGGGTGGAGGCCCGATACAGCGGCACATCCCGACCATGCCGGCACCGTATACAAGTGACTTGTAGGTTGTGTTTTACGTTCAACTCATTTACGTCAACATTCCAGCATTTTGGAGAGACATTTTTTATAATCCATCTATTTTTATGACCTGGTTGAAAGCTTTGCTTAATATTTTGATAATAGCCAACATACATGAAGACATTCGACAATAAACTGCTTATTTACAATTTCTTAAGTCTAGAACCTCCTGGCGAGCTGATTTATACATCTGTAGACATGTGTTCTTGACTGGATGGTGAACTTTTTCGTTCATGGAATTCTTGAGACTGTCATGTTTTAGTTCTAGCGCACCTAGCATTCTGTTATTCATCGTTGCATGTTGATCTCTCGCTTCGATATTTTCTCTGATCTGTCCGTTGAATCAAACCCCCGATGATCTCGATCAATTTTCAAACTGCTAATTTGAAATCCCGACGAAACGAGTTCAATTTCATTCGCGATCTGCACTCTAGGACCAGTAAAAAGACAACCGTCACATCGCAGCTACACCTCACAACGGTTATTCCACCAAAACCACTGAGTTATGAGTTAGTAGCTGATACTAAGTTAGAAGTTGAGTCAACGAACAAAACCAATAAAGATATATCATGTGGGGATGCGATTCGTATAGTTTTGACATGAATAACTCGTCTGAGAACATGTGCTCAAATAATTTCTTCTTGTTCAACATAATCGGATAATTTAAACGCTAAATGATTTCTAATGAAGAACTAGAAGGCACACGAGAAGAGAAACGAAAAGTTGGGGAAAAGTTTTGTAAGTCGTAAAGAAATTATTATTATTATTATTATTAAGATCAGTTCTTGGATGTGCGGATTTCATCTAAGATGCAGCAACAGGGAAGATCTTTCATCCATCATCTACTTCTTCTTCTTTTCTGCCTCAGGCTCGATTGGGGGAGGAACTGTTGATCAACGAAATACGATTTTAAAACATAATTTATCTCAACAAGTGTGTCAAAGTGTCATTTGATGGATGCATTTCATTGCATTTCATTACAAAAGGATAAAATGTTACTAAGTTTCTCCTAATTTTGTCGAATGTGTGGGCGATTCCAAAAATGTCCAAAATATTTAATTGGTCAATAATATAATAGCATAACGTGATCATATTATAGTGTAATTAAAATATCACAATAATATCACTCAAATAAATTCTCGAGAGAATAAAATTAATTGGTTTAATTAATTTTTAATTGATGAGAACATAAATTCATAAAATTCTGTTCAAACCGTCTGTGATCCTCCTTGCAACTAGTTTGAGAATCTCGTCGATGATGATGACAGGGAAGGATATCTTGAGGACTGCAAACCACTCCACCAAATTGAGGGGCGTGATTTGGAAAACAGTCTGCAAGAATATTTGTAACTTAATCACTGAAAATAATAACATAAATTAATTTTTTTTTGAGTTTTTTTTATTGATTCAATTATTAAGTTATGTGTATATTATATTATTCACTTAACACCTAATAAATTCAATAATAATAATAATTATTATTATATATTACATACAATATATATAACATATAATAATAATATATTACATATAATTTATTATTTATTACATACAATAATAATAATAATATATATAAATTATAATTATGCAAAATATTTGCACTCATTAGTCCCCCTGGAAAATCCCAGCAGAATTTAAGTGGCATTTAAAAATCAGACTTAACAAATAAATATGAATATTATTTCTTTTAACTCACCGACAAGAAATCAACTTCAAGGATGAGGAAATGAAGGGACATTGAGATGACGATTGCACCCATGAGCCAAAAGTTGCACCAGGGGGGCATCACCAGTAAACTCTGGTTCTCAGAGATGCTGTCGTCATATTTATCGGAAATTTATGAGAATTATGAAAATTTTTTTTTTAAAATACTCGTAACATCTGAGAATATTTAATAACATCTTTATTAATTGTAAAACATTAATAAAAAATTAATTAGAAAGTGAAATATTAATTTCCAAATATTTAACCTTAAATTAAGAAAATAACAAGCTTACCTATTGAGGGCGTTGAAGATTTCGATGACCACGAGGACAGAGAGAGCCATGGTCTTTGGTTTCGGACTATCGAAAATGTCGCAGTCGATCCCCTTAAATCGCTCGTCTTGGACCAAGCATTGCATGTGATGTGTCTGACATAAAATAATCGTACATTAACGTCCGTTGCATAGCTGGATGATTAGGACGGTTCTCCCGCAACGGGATTCGAATCCGTGCTGCCATCGTGAGAGGCGTAAGTCTTAACCATTGGACCATGCGGGAGCACATGTGTCTAACATTTGACCCATACGATATTTATGTGTTTTAGTTATTTTTGAAATTGTTCACTTAGCACACAATAAATATAGTAATAAATAATATTATATAATAATATTATGTATTAAATGTAATTCAAACATAGAATCTTTTTAAATCCGTGTTGCAATGCAACAACCTCAATAAAAACCAATTAAGACAACTAACGAGTTGGTAAAAGTTCAACTGAGGTCCGTGCTCGTAGGCCGTGAACCACCAGCCGGCTGCTCCAACAGTGGCAGCCCCAACGTATCCCCCGACCGCCATGTACCTGAAGAAGAGCCAATTACTGATCAGAGGCTCCCTCGAATTTCTCGGTGGCTTGTTCATGATGTCCAAATCGGGTGGATTGAATCCTAGAGCAGTGGCTGGGAGGCCGTCAGTGACCAGGTTGACCCAGAGCAGTTGCACGGGGATTAATGCCTCTGGCATTCCGAGAGCGGCAGTCAAGAAGATGCAGACCACCTGGTTTGGTAATGGCTTTTTAAGAATGGTTCTGTTTAGTTTAGTTTATTCGATTAAAATGCATAGCTGAGATGATTATGACTAAAGAATGATTCTGATTCGTTGGTCACCAGGGTACAAAATGACCTTCTGACCTCCCCGATGTTTGATGAAATGAGGTATCTGATGAACTGCTTCATGTTGTTGTAGATGGCTCTTCCTTCTTCCACGGCAGACACGATGGTTGAAAAGTTGTCATCGGCAAGGACCATTTCCGAGGCAGACTTTGCCACGGCAGTTCCAGATCCCATGGCGATTCCAATTTCTGCCTTCTTCAGGGCCGGTGCGTCGTTCACTCCGTCTCCGGTCTTACAGGGGGAGAGAGAGAAAGGGTTCGATACAAAAAATCATTTCCATGTGTTTAGGTCATTGCAACTACCAACCATGGCTGATATTTCACCATCGGCTTGTAAAAACTCCACGATTTTACTCTTGTGGGCCGGTTCCACTCTGGCAAAAAGTCTAGCACTTCTGACGGCACGGGCCTGTTCAGCCGGGGGGAGGTCATCAAATTCTCTTCCGGTATAGGCCTTGCCCTCGGTGCTCTCATTCTCTCCAAATATCCCGATACGTCTGCAGATGGCTTCAGCGGTTGCCTGTAAAAACAAAGGGGGTCCTTACGTGTATGAACTGGTTAAGTATGAACAAGTGGAATGCATTAATTTTGAATATGAAAATTATGCAGTGTTTGAAATAAATATGACAGTTATTGTTATTAATATTATTGTTATTGTTATTGTTATTATTATTATTAATGTTATTATTATTATTATTATTATTATTATTAGTGTTATTATTGTTACTACTATTATTATATAATTAATGGTAATTATTATGACAATAAGAACATCAATAATGATAATATTTATTCGGCCTCACCTTGTTATCACCTGTGATGACAATGACCCTAATACCTGCCAACCTGCAGTTCTTGATGGCATCGATGACTTCGGACCTCGGAGGGTCCAACATTCCAACCACCCCCACGAACGTACAGTTTGCCTGAGAATTAAATTTTCTTATTACAATTTTTGTCCAACAACAATAATAGTATTAGTAGTAGTAGTAATAATAGTAGTAGTAGTAGTAGTGGTAGTGGTAGTGGTAGTGGTAGTGGTAGTGGTAGTGGTAGTGGTAGTGGTAGTGGTAGTGGTAGTGGTAGTGGTAGTGGTAGT
>MPNW01000377.1:78795-103630 GCA_011800805.1 Hirudo medicinalis
CATTTCAACATCATTTCATCATTTCATCTTTTCATCATTTCATCATTTCATTCATTTTTCATTCATTCATTCATTCATTCATTCATTCATTCATTCATTCATTCATTCATTCATTCATTCATTCATTCATTCATCTCTTTATTCATTCATTCAGTCATTCTTTCATTCATTCAGTCATTCTTTCATTCATTCTTTCATTCATGTTTTATTTATTTTCAACAAAGCAAAACATCACGAATGACCACTGACGCACATTTGTAACATTTGGAGGCAAACATTAGTCACGCATTATTTGTAAACATTCGATGGTTTACATTCAATAATTTCAATATTAAAAGAACACTTTTGTTTATAAAAAAAATTGTATTTATGTCATTTATTCACGACTAATTTCGTCAACTTACAGTTCTCCTTCAGGAGCATAGGTGGAGCCAGTGATCTCAAACTGATGCGTCGTTACGTTGGCTTCAGCGGCAGAGTCAAAGATGAAGAGCTGCATTTGTCAATGTAATTAACTTAATTGTAACATTGTAATTAACGTAATTGTAACATTGTAATTAACGTAATTGTAACAATGTATTTAAAGTAATTGTAACAATGTATTTAAAGTAATTGTAACAATCTATTTGAGTTAATGGTAACAAATGAATTCATCATGTTTATATATATTAGTATCAAAAAGGTTATTGTATTACAAACTAAAATCTTTATTTATCAGTAATTATCGACATTAATTATCTTAATTAATAAATGTAAATGTACTTCATTTATATAGCGCCATATGCATCAATAAATTGTTTAAAAATAAAAATTAATAATCATTTCTTAGCTCATTTGCATTGTCAAAAAAACTCTTCAAGCTGAGAACCAAACTACCCTGCAGACAGACATCTGATTGGTCGTGAGTGTCCCTGTCTTGTCTGAACAGATGACCGAGGTGCAACCCAAAGTCTCTACTGACGGAAGACTCCTGACTATGGCATTCTTCTTGGCCATCCTCCTCGTTCCCAGAGCCAGGCAGGTGGTAATGACGGCTGGAAGGCCCTCGGGAATAGCAGCTACGGCCAGTGCCACGGCGATCTTGAAGTAGTAGACGGCACCCTGGAAAATGGTTGGTGTTCTTTCTTAGAATTTTCTTGTAAGGTGGTCAGTTTTATGGAGTGGAAATATTAATTCGATGCATGAAGTTGCATCGATTGATTGAAAATATTAATTTAATTAAATAATGCATAATGTAATTATGGTTTATTGCATCTCATTAATATTATGAATAATATAATTTATTCACTTTAATCCAGGAGCCTCCGTGAGCGGGATCGTTGAAATGGCCAATATTGATGGCCCACACGGCAATGCAGACCAATGTAATGACCTGGCATAAATTATGTTAATTATTAATTATAATTAAGTCATTGATTGATCAATTAGTCGCTTAATATTTAAATTTACTTTGGACAGCTGCTGGCCGAACTCGTCCAGTTTCTGTTGGAGGGGAGTTTTTTCAGTTTCAGTTTCGCTCATCTCCGTTCGAATCTTTCCTGGAATTTTTAAAGAACTGCATCTAAATTGTTGACCACTTGTTGGACACAATGACTTGTTGGCAATTGAGTTGTTAAGGTAAATACCTTTCAATAACTTGTAAGAAGTTACTGCGACAACAGATAACTAAATGCCTCATAATGTACACATTTTAAGGTTTTAATCAAAAATACGACCTAATAGGAACGATAACGTAATAACAATGCGTGAACCCTGACCAATTTCCGTGTTAAGTCCAGTTCCGATGACAACACCTCGGCATTTTCCAGCTGCAATGTTGGTGCCCTGGAGGTGGAGGACAATTATTGCATGCGATGGAGGACGAATAATTGTTTTTTTTTTTAATTTATCAAATAATTTCTATCAAGACTTATTAATTATTGATATTATAATTCATTATTATAATTATTAGTGATACGATTATTATTAATGTTATATTATTATTATTATTATTATTATTATTATTATTATTAATGTTATATTATTATTATTATTATTATTATTATTATTATTATTATTATTATTATTATTATTGTAGTATTAATTATTATTTTTATTAATTTCAACATCTTGATTTAATAATAATAATATTATTATTATTATTATTGTTATTATTATTATTAATATCATTGCTACTGTTATTATGATCATTATTATTATCATCATCATTAGCATCATTATCACCACCACCACCATCATCGTCATCACCATCATCATCATCATCACCATTATCATCATCATCATCACCATCATCATCATCATCATCATTATTATTTTTATTATTATCATTATTACTCTTTAATAATTTGATGAAATGATTTCATTACGAACGGAAAAGAGTATGTTCTTCTTGTCCTGGTTGACAGCTCTTGGATCGGGTATGGCATCGGTGTGTTTTAGGACTGAAACACTCTCACCTGAGTTAATAATAACATCAAAATTAATAATAATAAATAATTTAAATAATAATTATTACTATTAGAAGGTATAATTATATTATTATATTATTAATATTATTATTATTATTATTATTTATTATTATTATTATTTATTAATATTATTTATTAATATTATTATTATTATTATTACTATTATTATTATTATTATTTATTAATATTATTTATTATTATTGGTCATTATCATCATTTCATTTAGTTCAGTTTTGAATTCTCCGCTTAGCTTCAAATAAATTAAGAATGTTTTTTTGTCTTCAATCATCAAACAATGCTGTTGTTGTTGATGTTGATGTTGTTGTTGTTGTTGTTGTTGTTGTTGTTGATGCTTTTGGAATGTTGTTGTTTTATGCTCTTCTGTCCATCATGATTTCTAGTCTACCATCTGAGAGGCACATGCTGTCGGATGAAATGTCAAACGTGCATGCAGTGTTATTATTTATACATAATATTATTATCATTGTCATATTTTCAGGTCGGTTTTATTGCATTGTTATTGTTATTATTATTATTATTATTATATTCATAATTTTTATTGTTATGTTTTAAATGATACTTTTATTGTTCATAGTTTTTAGTAAATTGTGAATGTTGTTGTTATTATTGTTATTATTATTATTATTATTATTATTATTATTATTATTATTACTATTATTATTATTATTATTATTATTATTATTATAATTATTATTACTATTATTATTACTATTCTTNTAACCACCACCATCATCATCATCGTTATTGAGGTTGTTAGTGTTGTTATTATTATTGATGTTATTATTATTATTGTTGTTGTTGCTGCTGCTGCTGCTGTTGTTGTTGTTGTTGCAAAATGTTGTTGTTGTTGCAAATGTTCTAAGATTATTGTTATTGTTATTGTTATTGTTCTAAGAATGAGTTTCGAAGCCATTTCATATTTCGTATTTCGTTTTAATTTTAAGAACTGAAAAAACTGAGAACAAAACCTTCACACCTGTCAAAATGGCCTGATCAACTCTGAGGGTGGTCGAGTAGATCTTAGTTATTCTTATGTCAGCAGGCACTTTATCACCGACTGAAAATTAAGGAAAATAATTATAGTTAATAAAAACGCTAATTCATTGCTATTACTATAATATAATGTTATTGATAATAATAATATTAATATTATTATTATTATAATAATAACATTAATATTATTATTATTATTATAATAATAACATTAATATTATTATTATTATTATTAATTATTATAATATAATATTATATATATATTATTATTAATATTATTATTATTATTATTATTATTAATATTATTATAATATAATATTATATATATTATTATTAATATTATTATATATTATTATTATTATTATTGTTGTTGTTGTTATTGTTATACTATTATTATTATTATTATTACATTATTTTTATTATTATTATTTAATTATTTTTAAAGTTACGCACAACTTATCGGACTAAATGACTGCAAATTAAAACTACCAACAACATATCCAACAACACGTCGAACTTGAGGATCACCTGATACGTCAACAATATCCCCAGGAACCAACTCTCTGGCTTTTATCCTCTGCACGGTCTTACTGCTCTTCCTCACCACCTTGGCTATTTCTGGCTCGTACTCCTTCAAGGCTTCGATGGCACTCTCTGCATTCCTTTCCTGCAATTGAAGGATTGAAGATTGAAGGAATTCTTAGTGGAAGTTTGTTTTGGGATTTCTTTTGTTTTGTTTTGTTTTTGTTTTGTTTTCTTCTTTTAAAATCATTCTCAGGATGTTTCTTAAGAAATGCACAAATGGCGTACAGACGTCTGCTACTCTACGATGTTGGAAACATTTTGAACGTGGATTTTAAAGGGAGTTGAAAAAAGTTAAGCGCTACAATATTAGCTGATAAATAATATGATTGACTGACAGTATGAAACAAAAACAGCAACAAAAAGCAGAACGCAAGCTAAGAAAATGAAATCATTTTCTGAGTTTACATTTCCGAGAACAGTTGTTCCTTGTTTCAGAAAAAGCAAAGGTCAAAGGTAGAGCATGCTACAGAACTGTGTACGCTCTGTAGAGGCGTGTGATGAGGAATTTTGCGAAAAGAAATTGTACTCTTGTACACTTTGTACTAGTCCTTATTAGTACTTGTGTACTCTCTACTAGAGTAATATTAGTAGAGTAGTACTAGAGTAGTACGGAATACCAAATATGTATACAAAGTAGTACAATGTATAACGCTCTATAACACTGATATTATTAAATTATTGCATTGTACATTATTACATTGTACTTAATAAATTGTACATTATTACATTGTACTTAATAAATTGTACATTATTACATTGTACTTCAAATACCTGCCAAACTCCGACGATGGCATTCGCGATGAGGATGAGAAGGATGACGAATGGCTCAACGAAGGCTGTCAGTTGCTCTTCTGATTCTTCGAACCACGCAAGTACCTTGGTAGTTAATTTCATTATTTATTAATTAATATTACTAGTATTATTGTTTTTGTTATTATTATTTTAATTATTATTATTATTGTTGTTGTTGTTGTTGTTAATATTATTAATGTTGTTATTATTATTAATGTCGTTAATATTATTATTATTATTTCATGCCACAATTTATAAATATTTAATCTTATTTGAATTTGTTTCAAAACATGTCACCAACGAATGAAATGATGGCTGCCGAAAGGAGAATTTTCACTAAAAGATCGTCGAATTGTTCCAAGATTAATTCCCATATCGATTTCCCTGAAATATTTTTTTTTTAATAAAATAACGTTTTTTCTTTAAATTTCCATTCATTTTTCACATTAAAAATGTTATTAAATTTGTAATTTAAAAATGTTAAATCGATCAAAAATAAATTTTAATCGACACGAAATAGAAACCTACTTCAAAATAAACAAATCTCAAATCTCACCTTCCTCGACGGGAAGTTCTGAAATTGAAAAGCAACAAATGAAAACAATCAATTCTAGAAAAACACTTTCAGAAAAAAAAAAATGAAAACCAACAAAATCTTGTTCGGCTAAAATTGTAACGTGGAAGTCAAAATGGCCTCCTCCGCCGAGTAAGGCCGCGTTGAAAAACAAAAACAAGAAGTTTGAGGAAAAAGAAAAAATAAGCCAGAAGCCAAAAACAACAGCCATGAAGCATGGATGCGCCTCAGGGAATCTTACCCTTGAAACAAACTTGAAGTACTGACTTCCACTCGCATCCTTACTCAGCATCAGGAGCAAAAAAGCTTACCTAAGCTTGTTTAACTCCGTTTATGACCTCAGTTTTTCTTTCCATCGCTTTGTACTTATTTGGTTCGAGAGTACGAGTCAGTACTTATTGTTGGGATATTGAAGATGACTATTAGAGCAAATATTGAGAAATACGAGCCACAAGTCTTGACATTCGACACCAGTAATTCTTAATTCGTATTTTTAAGGAAATCTATTTTTTTCTTTTCTCCTCGAAAGCGAGGAAACCCCCCAAAAAAAAACAATTTGTCCCAGTTTGTGGTTGTTGACAGCAAAAATGGAACGATTTATGAGAATTCTGAACTCTTGCATTCATTACTGACGATTGTTTAGAAATACAGCCTCAGAAAATATACAAATGTAAGAAGAAATAAGTATCCTTGTAAACGTAACAAGAATGTAAGTAATTATTGTAAAATAAAACCAGTCTCAAGAATATTGTTGCCGTTCAAATGGAAAATGAATTCACGTTGTCAAACGCTGATAAAGGCAGATTGAAAGAAAATTTTACAAGAAAAAAATGAAGAAAAGAAAAACAAACAAAAGAAAGAAGATACCGTTGGGTCCGTACTTCTCCTGGTTCTGCTGAACTTGATCGTCACTCAGTCCAGTGTTCTCGTCTGATCGGAAGTAGAAGAGGACTTCTGAACCCGATTTTGAGTGAGCGTCGTCCATCCTTTTCTACGAACGTCTTTGTGGATTGCGGCTAAATATTTGAATGTTCAGAGTATTTGAACTCGTTATTCTTGCTCTAGAATTAATACTACAATGAAATGCTTTAAATATTTTTAATTCAATAAAACTCGATCAGAAATGATCAACATTACACCTTTAGAACGTCGATTGCATTCTTAAAATTGAAAATAAATTTCGAAATGAAATCCTTAAATTGACAATCCTTCCCGAACCTTATCCCAACTTGTTCAGACTTGTCCGTCCATTCGACTCTGGGGAGACTAAACGCTTCAATGTTAACTCGACTGTGAACCCGAGCAGTTGCTCTTGACTTCCAGCTTGTCCCTATCTCTTAATAGTCGGATGAGCTTCCAAAACAAGGCCCCTTTTCCACTTCCCAATCAGCATCTCACCGCTTGGAAATACAATTCTCTGCTCGACGCTTTGCACCGCATTTGGCAGGCAGGCAGCCTGCTCGTGCTCGTGTTTTTAAGACTCCGTCTGCTCCAAGTTCGAGCAACTGACTTGGGTCTCTTTTCCATTCTCTGGCGAGGATTGAAAGCGTCAATGAGAGCTTTCAATTTTTGCTGCTCGAGCGGTCGGTTCATTGTTCGTGCGTTCAGAAGTTGCTCAAGTCTTTGTTTACATTTCGACGGCGTGTATGCCCGGTGTTCGGTTCATGAATATTTGATGCTGAATAATTGGTGAAACTGAAAGTGGATTGAAGGATTGGCACGTGTCCGTTGAAATATTTGAACCTACTGATAATGATGATTATACTTATGTAAATTATTATTATTATTATTATCATTATTATTGATGTTTTTTTTAAACAACCTATTACACTTCTCCCGATCCATGCAAAGAGGAAGAAGTACTAGGATAACCAATGAAGTTTCCCAGTTCTCAGATGCTTGAGATCCACCAAGCAGTGAGATTTGCAGTGAGAAGCAGCAATATTCACTCCATAAACAACATCACATGAACCTGTTTTCAACGTAGCTGTCTTGTTTGATCCATGGGAATGAGAGGGATGCTCCATCAATCATCCACCTCATCCACAGAACCATCCGTCCATCCATCATCCTTCAATTAGAGCTTTTCTGCGATGCATGGTGCAGTGATACCACCACACTTTGCCGTTTGAAAATGAAGCTTTTTTTTTTGTAGAAGAGAATCGAAACTATCTGGAGTGGAAAGACAACAAAAATCCAGAACAGCCGTCCCTACTTCCATCAAGAAGCAATCAAGACTCCTCCAGCCAATGACGTCAATGACAAACAACCAATTAGGAGCCGGCTCCTGATCACGTGGTTGGAAAATCGGACAGCGACTTGAAAACAATGTGCTTTTGAGGGCCCCATTCTCCTTTTTTTTTCAGTTTTTTTTAATTTTTTTATTTTTATTTTTTTGAAAATTGTGGATTTGTTTCCACGCAAGGTTTCTTGACACCGGACGAAACTACCGGGAAATCCGAAAACGTTTTTATTTTTGTTTTATAAAGAATCAATCTTTTGTCTTTAAATAAATTTCTAAAAGAGGAAATTAAACTTGGAACTCTATGAACTCTATGGGCACCGACTCGTGCTGTTTACAAGGAGAGGTGATGACTAACTGACTAAAATATCGTCGTCATCATCATCAACATAATCATCATCATCATCATCAACAGCATCGTCGTCGTCGTCTTCATCATCATCATCATCGTCGTCGTCGTCTTCATCATCATCGTCATCATCGTCATCATCATCATCAGACACTAAATGGTCACTAACACAGTCGATAACCAGTAACAATAAACGTATTAACACGAAAATATTGGCAACCTCAAAATGTGAAATAAGAATTTCATTTTGAAACGAGACCAACGACCACCAACGACCACCGACGACCACCAACGACCACCACTCAACACAGGCTGTTATAAAGTTCCCGTAAAGTGAGAAGCGATGTGCGAGGCTGGATGAGGTTGGTAGACGCCAATTGCGTCTGGATAGGTGCAGGAAAAGTGCGCTCCCGGAGTGGAATGCATGATCGAATGCGTCGGATGGGGGTTCAGCGAACCGTGGTTGGTCCGCGCGAAGCCGTACCCCATAAAAGAGGCCGCCGTGTCTAAGGTCGAGCCGTAGTGGCAGAAGTTGTGAGGATGAGGTGCCGACCCTGATACCGAGCTTCCCTCCTGGACAGGATTTCGAGGATGGGTCAGTGGAGTTGCCGAGGAAGGGTAAGGTCCGTAAGAGTACGAGGGGAACTGGGGGTCGAATGGCGTGACCCCACAGGTGCCCGACATGGTGGAGTACCTCTGCGAACCGAAGTACTGGCAGGAAAGAGACAGTGGCGTCGGAGGGGGAAGGCTGCTTGCGTTGAAGGATGAGAGCAGCGAGGAGCGCTTGTGGCTTCCGATCGGCGCTTCGTTGTCGTCGTCGTCGTCGTTGACATCGTCGTCGTCGCTACAATTTTTGTTATTTGCCGAGCCGCTTCCGGCCTCGCATCGTTCGTTCTTGACGCTCATAGCGCTGAAGATGCTCGACTTGCTCTCGATCCTAGCGCCGTTGTTCAATTCGGAAGTTTCACTCCGGTCGGAGGATGATTTGTCGTAATTCTGCTGCTGCTGCTGCTGCTGCTGTTGTTGTGGAAGGGAACTAGAACAAGTGGCTCCAATTCTTTCCATGTAGGACGAACCGCTTTGAACGAGGGAGGAAGAGGGGGCGCCAAAATGCCCCGGGTCATCGGTTCGCGGATGTTGCGGGTGGTTTATGAGGGGTACGATCATGTGCGGGTGCGTATGGTGGTTTGGAAGAAAGAGGGTTGAAGTTGTCGGCGGAGGTGGAAATGGAGACGGTCTGAAGTAATCCGTGTACTTGCACTTAGATGGATCCACAGGCTCTCTCCTGATTGGCGGATGAGATCTGGAAAGAGAGTGATGATGATGATGGTGATTCGGTTGAGAACTCGAGCTGGAATGGCCTGACATCTTGCGATCGTGAACTGCATCTGGAAAGTAGTTTGCGACTGTTTACAATTTTAGCAAATATGTGACTTCATCATATTTTAATTCGTCGATTTAAAAATTGTATATTCTCATTTAATCGATACTTAAATATTTATTGCATTTTGAAATTTATAAACAAACAAATAAATAAATAAATATTAAATTTTTGTTTTTGTTTTAATTACAAATAAAACAGACATCAATTTGAACGACGTTACTCTAAAACCGATATCCAGCGACCTTTGAACTCGTGTAACCATGGTTACGCAATTGTTTGCCATCCATCGTGAACACGAGGCTGGTGTTGTTGTGCAACATTTATGGAGTAATATTGCGCAATCCGCATGTATCCAATGTTAATTTATGACCTCTGACGTCATCGAAAGGGTCAGCATCCTTTCAAGGTCGTTACCCGAGGGAGTCAATATCTAGTTAACCTACGCTAGCCAATTGAGAGACACGATGACTTCAACGATGACTTACAATTTGCTCTTCTCATTTTCTTACCTTCCCTCAGCTGTTTCGAGCTGCCCTTCATCTCCTCTGGTGGCAGGGACCTCTTCGCCACCACCCTTTGATCTCTGAATAGAAAAAAAATCAAATTTAATCTTATTATTGACTTTATATTGATAATAATTTATATTATGACTTTGTATTTTTAAAAGTTGTTATTATTATTATTATTATTATTATTATTCACCGTAATCAATTAACTACTTTTAGATTTGACAACTTGTCACGCACTTGGTCGACCTGTTGAAACGGAAATGAGTCAAGCAAATCAAGTGGAGCCTCACTTCCTCGTAAGGTTGTTGTCCCTGAACCCTTTGGCAAGGGTTGTGTCGATCTTGAGCTGCGTGATCTGCTCGTTCTGGTAGGCAGTGACAGCGATGAAGGTCGTCTCAGGGAATTGGAAAGTGTTGAAGGTGTTCCAGCGGAGACTGAAGATGTCGTTGGCTTGAACGACGTGGATGCGCGGCTGGTACTTGTGCATGGAGTTGAGGATGATCTGTTAACAACGGTGTCAATAAAAATGATGATTATGATGATGATGATAATAATAATAATAATATAAATAATATCATTATTCAATAATGATTAAATAACATTAATAATAATAATAATAATAATAATAATAATAATAATAATAATAATAATAATAATAATGACAATAACAACAACAATAATTATAATAACATTAAATCGTTATAAATTATTTCATAATTGTTTGTCGCGAATTTATTCACTTTCTAAAAATAAATCATTAATTGCCAGGAAACAACAACAACAACAACAACAACAACAACAAAACAAAGCAAGAGCAGCAACAACACAAACGAAATTAGAGACGTTACATGTGCGTTTTGATCGAGGTTGTTGTTGGTGAGCTTCATCTTGTGGAAGGACACTGTCTGCTTCATCCAGTGGTTTCCAGACGCGGGAGAGTCCAGGTGGATGTAAAACCTGCCGGGCATGTGGGGCTCGGCCTTTCCAGTGACCACCCACTCGGAGTTGTTGTACTTGTACCTGTTGCCGTCGACTGGAACAACGTCCATCAGCAGGATGTACTTGGCTCGTGGTTCAAGACCTTCGATGGTGACCTTGAATGAGGGGAACATACGCCTGGAAAACGGATGGGGGTGTGGGTGTTGGTGAGGTTTGTTGCAATCGTAGCGATGGTGATGAATGTGATGACGACGACGACAACGATGATGACGATGACGATGATGACGATGATGATGAATGTTAATTATGGTGATGGCTATATGAAATTTTAATTTGTATTCTAGAAGTTATATTTTGATGATAATTATTCTTGTTAGACAGGAATTACCTTTATTATTTGCACTTTCACTCACTCACTCACTCACTCACTCACTCACCCACACACTCACTCACTCACTCACCCACCCACTCACCCACTCTCTCACTCACTCACTCACTNGTTGTAGGGGTCATATGGAGACAATTTCAAATGTTGTAATGTTCAAATGTTGTAATGTTCAAATGTTGTAATGTTCAAATGTTGTAATGCACTTGTTCTTCCTCAGCAATAATAACGATTTATCGACACAACTTACGGTTATTATTGCGGAAATTATGTTTGCACCTGCTGCGTCATCAGCAACATCACCATCAACAACAGCATCATCATCATCAACAACATCATCGTCAACGACATCATCATCATCAACATCATCATCAGCAACATCACCATCAACATCACCATCAACATTATCATCGTAATCACGATCGCCCACAGCACGTGTTACGCTCGAGAGTTATAAAATATACAAGCTGGGATTTCTTAGCGTGGGAAAGTATCATCTATCTGCATCTAATCTTGTCATCCAAAACTTCATCATCATCATCATCGTCGTCGTCGTCGTCGTCGTCATCGTGGTCGTCATGGACGCCGATATTTCATCTCCATGACGACCGCTGAGGACAGGCGCATGTAAGGCGGGGTTAATTTTATGTGTTTGGATTGAATGGATGGACGGATAAGTGGGATGATGATGACGATGATGATGATGATGACGATGATGATGATGATGACGGATGGATGGGATGATGCTGATGATGATGCTGATGATGACGATGACGGATGGGATGATGATGATGATGACGGACGGATGGGATGATGATGATGATGATGATGGTGGATGGATCGAAGGTCAGATAATATAAATAACTGGATCTTTTGATACACAAGGAGGTTTTCGTCTCTCGTTCATCCATCCATTCATTGACAGGTGAAGTATTGAATGGATGGGTGATGATGATGATGATGATGATGGATGATAGAGTTAGAATTACTTAAATATCTTTGAGTCATTTTTATATCTCTTGTGACGCTGAGTAATAGAGTTTTTTTTTGATGACGTCATCACGATGATGATGATGACGATGATGATGATGATGGTGATGGTGAAGACGGTGATGATGACGATGATGGTGATGGTGATGAGGATGGTAACGATGATCATAGCATCTAGTAATTATAACTAATTTTCTCTCGATAATTACGTTTATTATTTTTTTATTTTTTATTTTTATTTTTAATACTTTGTTATTATTGCAGCCATTGTTATCGCTAGTGTAACGGCGAATGTTTCAACTGGCATCGATTGATTTGTCGGGCATGTAATAGCCACGATAAGATCTATCGAGCTGTAGGATACCTGATTAGGACTACCCATTCACTCACTCACTCATACTCACTCACTCATACTCACTCACACTCACTCACTCACTCACTCACTCACTCACTCACAAGGCCAGCAAATTGAGGTTCATTAGCTCCCAGTGGGACCCTGAAAAGCGTCAAAATTCTCAAAAACCTCATCAACACAATGCGCATGTCAGGTGTGTGACGTCACCGGGCAAGTCAGGTCGACTTAATCCGATTAGAATTTTATATAAAATGCACGATGACCCATAATTTGGCGGGAGTGGAAAGAGAAATTATGTGCAAATATTTATTTGAATCAAATAAATTTTGCTTTGTTATTATTGTTATTATTATTTTATTATTATTATTATTATTATTAATGTTGTTGTTATTATTAATGTTATTATTATTATTATTATTATCACATTGTTAAATTACGCAAATAATAAGCATAATATTCGAGAATGTTATCCAGCAGACGTCAACGTCATAATTCCATAAACACCTCGTCCATAAAAAATATGAATGCATTACAAGCCAATAATAACACCTAACAACCCATTATGCAAACCAAGCAGGCCCATGGCTCCTTCCCTCGGGCTGGTCATAAAAATATCCCCCAATCAATGGACGACGCGCGTCCAAGAGGAAGAGATGTCTTTGTGACGACGATCATTAAATATTTTCCACCGGACTTGTGGACCCACCACGGAGCACGACCTGCCATGGACCTATTAGCCGCGGGCCAATGGATACAATTGAGTCATAGGCGTTCGTTGCACTTCCTCTGCTTTTCCACGTGGATGTGACTTCGAATGGATGTTTTCCAGTTGAATTGAATGAGCCATTTTATTGTTATCAATTTGTCAATTCAATTTATTTCTTCAGGGGGGGTCGGGGTCGGGATCGGTTGGACAGGGGGTGTAATGGGGGAGAATTTCAGGGGTGTCAAGGAAGTGTGTGTTTGAGCGCGATGGTCTTAATTCTAATATAAATTATGTTTATTTATGATAATTATTCATTCGTGATATTTGTGCTTGTAATTATGTTCGTTGTTGAGTTATCATTACGGCGTCGTATCAGTTATTAGTTAGAATTATTTTAATAATAAGTGTTAATTAGTTGATAATCACTATTATTATATTTTATTATTATATTAATTATTGCTTAATTGTAATGTTACGTCATCAGTAGTAATAATAATAATAATATTATTATTGTTGTAAATAATAATAAAATATGTCATAATATTACTGTTTACAACAATAATAATCAATAAAAAGTTTCCAAAATTTATTTTTACAAAAATACAACAAATTCACTGCAATAAATACAAATCCAAATTAAATGCAACTCATTGACATTTCTTACAATCGACGGCTTTAATTATTTTAATAGTTAAAAATAATTTTAATCATTAAAAATAATTTTAATCATTAAAAATAATTTTAATCATTAAAAATAATTTTAATCATTAAAAATAATTTTAATCATTAAAAATAATTTTAATAATTACAAATCACAAATGTTTCACCTACCTTCCTGACTTAGTGATGATCATTTCCGTTCCAATCGTGTTGAACCTCTGCCAGAGGTCCCTGTTCTCCAAGGTGACCTTGATGTTTTTGTCAGGGGCATCCCTGGTCAGCGATGGCGGGAGGGAGGCAGACGAAGATGGGAGGAGGCGTTTTGAGTCTGAATAAGCAGACGATGGAAAACCTGGAAAACCAAACATGTCGTGGAATTGCTTAGTTCATTTAAAAATCAAATCGAATAATTATTTTTTTTTAATAGTGCTGATTAATTATTATTGCGATTTTCAAATAATTTATTTTTTCGATAAGTCACAAAGTTTGAATGATGATAATGATTCATTTTAACAATTGTACACAATACATTGCGTACAACACATGTGCATTGACAGTATTGCCTTTACGTCTGATATTGATTATTTCTTAGATGAATGTCATTATGAATTGTGACTGAATTGTGACTGAATTGTGACTGAATTGTGATAATGAGTTGTGAAAAACATTCACGCAAACATTTCAATTCATATTTCATAATTTCATAATTCTGATGAACATATTTTAAATCCTTTACTTAAGTTTAGCAATGAATTTTCAGAGAATTTGAATAAATTCTTGAACAATAAATTTTTATTGAAACAATTCTTCCTTTTCGGTTCCATCAAAAGCTAGGAAAAGTCAAGGAACGGGTGAATTGTGCTTGAATTGTGACTGAATTGTGACTGAATTGTGATTGAATTGTGATTGAATTGTGACTGAATTGTGATTGAATTGTGACTGAACTGTGACTGAATTGTGACTGAATTGTGACTGACAGTTTCACGGAAGACTTCGATTAACCTACGGGACCTCGTCCAATCCACTCATTAAACATGAGATTCCCCTCTAATCCCTCCGCCCGCCCAGCAAATCATTCATCCACCATTCTTTACATCCATCAGTTCATCCATCAGTACATCCACCTACCCATCCGTACATCTGTCCATGAATTTTTGGGGTTCTTTAAAAATAAGATGGCTCGGCAGGATTTATTCACATGAAATTTTCGTCTCGGAAGACGAACGAGCGACTTGCAGACTAGTAACAAATGAAAGAAAGAATAAATAAATGAATGAATGAATGAATGAATGAATAAAAGAATGAATGAATGAATGAATGAATGAATGAACAGACGGCAAATGAATGAATAAATGAATGTACAGTCTCAGAAATAGCGCTTTGTTCAAAGACTCTTAAACTGATGAGAAGATAACAAGACACCGCCATAAATGTCTTTGAAAGTAAGCAGAGAAGTAAGCTAAAAGTATTTATCTTCAGTTTATTGGATTTCAAATTCTTCCAATTTTTGCTTCTCATCGACGAAACGTGATCCTAAAACTTTGCATAATTAGATAACTAATTTGTTGTTTTTTTATTTAGCAAGCGTTAACAATTTTAAATCTATTATAATCATTATAATCATTACAATATTGATAATAATTATCAGCCAATCAATCATTCCACATTTCTTTCAAAACATCTAAAACCAGATGAACCAACATCCTCTTTCAACTTTCAAATAAGAAAGACATTTCCAATCAACAACTTATTAAATTAACAAATTAACTTAACAAATTTCCAATCGTCAACCGAATCCAGCTTTAAAAATCATTTATAGAAAACAATAAAAAACAATACAAAACAATACAAAATGATAAAAACATTACAAAATGCCAACAAACCCGAGGGAAAGGCCAGCGAATCGTGAGGGGAGGGACCAACCGGAAAACCGCTGAATGGAAAATGCTGGTGGCCTGCAGCCGAGGTGTGGTGCATGAAACTTCTGTGGTGAGAAGCACCGGGCGGTACGAACCCTCTCTGGCCAAAGAACTCCTCGTCAAAGAACGAACTCCCCGATCCCGTACCTGTGGAGGTCGAATTTGTACCCGACTGCGCCAGGAAGGACAGCATGGCACAGGAGACTGACTGACTGAACCGGGACTTTACTTTACGAGACAAGAATAACACGACAGCTGTTACAAATCCAAGGTTTACGGATTGACACAATCGGGACGGAATCTACCTTCAAGATCGAATCAATTATTCGTAGCTGATAGATTTCTGGCCTGCGTGGATACGGAGATCAGTTACTCGTTTCCTCCAGCGCCTGTTCAGATGCTTCGGCGCTGCGTTTTAGCGCCGTTCAGATCTATCCGAGGGCGGAAATTTGCGCCAGAGCAGCGTCGGCGACGACAACTTAATCGGCTGTAATATCAACACGGCACCGATTTTTGCACGCATCGAATGGCCAACGCATAACGAGACGTAACGGTTGGAATTGCTGAGAAAAATGACGCTTCCAGGAGAAAGCTAGTCTGCTTTAACAATCGATTTTCACCAGGCGTCTTCAGAGGCGTCCGTTCTAGCGCTTGAGTCGTCAACCCTCGAGCCAATGGACGTGTGCAACCTGAAATGTGACAAGCTCCTATTGGCCGGCTGAGGAACGGGAGGCGTGTTTCGTGACGTCACCCGAATGCGGAGCAGGTCATTGGTCTGAATATGAATCAAGCGCCTTCTGAATAAAATTAATTCACTGCATTAATAAGACGTCACGTGACTCGACTGTTGACGTCGGCGCGGCCAAGGGTCCATTAGCTCCGTTGGACTTATTGTTTAATTAGAGCCGGCCATCTGAACTGTGCTTTGATCTATCTCTTCCCGAAGATGAACAACAGGTAGCAACCAATCACTACCTGATACAACTAACCACGAATGAACAGCAACAACCAACGACATACAAAACATGCCCCCTGGTCAACTCTGTTCGTCAAAAAGCTTGTTGAATGCCAGACTGACAATGACGAGGAGGAATTGTTGACGTTGTTGAAGATGATGATGGTCACACCTCCGATGATCTCAACAATCGGTTAATGACGTCCTCTTTTGACAACCGTTACAAACTGATTCTGACGAAACTCTAAATGTTTTGCATCTCCTAATACAAACGTAATACTAACTTATTTGCTTATTGTTTCGGAACATTGTTCACCGCTCTGTTAAAATAACGAATGTCACACTTTATCTGACATTCATTTTACACGGCTTCAGCGATGCGATTGCCAGCTTAAATTGTTGTTTACATTCTTTCCACTCCTCCCTGGAGTTGGAAGTTGACGGAGGCTTCTCCAGTTGATAACTCAGTCAACTTTATGGTTATCCTGGGCCAGTCTCAGAACGAGGTCTGTGGGATCTCATCTCGCGAGTTCACCTCTCGGCGCAGTCGCTCGCACGGCAGTTCAAAAGCACCGGTCAGCTAACAAACATTTATGAGCCCACAGGGTATTTCGCTAATTGTCGATAAGTTCACACGGGCAGAAAAATTTATAACACGGTCGTCCGCGTGCCTATTAAGACTCCAAGTAGGAAGTAATTCAATAACAACAATCAGCCGTGGATTTTCAAGGAAGTTACTCAGGGATCCTCTTGGCTGGCCTGGTCACGCCGGTGGTCAGAGTTCTCGTCGTTAGGCCTTGAAGTCAGTGATGACAACCGACTCAATTGGTCCCAAGAAAAGGATTGAAATCTCGAGCAGCATGTCTCGTCCGTTACGATGCCTGTAATCAGGCCCCAGTGACCAGAGAATGACAAACTTCTACCACAACAATAATAACAGCAGCAGCAACAACAAGAGGATATGCCCAGGGGAGAGAATTTGAAGGAGCTCAACAATCGTTGTGCAATCGACCGTGAAATTTCGAGCAACCATTGTGCTCCGTCAAAAGTACCCCGCATCAGTGATCCGGACAGGGATCGACTTCGAAAGAGGAGATTTCCACTTCCTCCGGTTTCATCATCATCATCACCATCATAATCATCATCATCATCGTCGTCGTCGTCCTTTTTTGTTCTTCAAATGAGGAGGCGCCAAACCCAACATAATTCTGCGCCAAGACGAGAGGAGCATGGAAATTTAACTGGTTAATTAAAGACGCTAATCTGACGGCCGGGAAAGGTTATCAAAGCGAATTTATTGATTCGGATTATTCGAGGGGCAAAATAGTCTGGGACGTGGAGATGTAATTTCGAGAGAGTGCTTAATGAGATTTTTCTTTGCTTCTCAGATGAGCGGCCAACTTCTCCACAGAGACAAGTGACGCACGTAAGGAGCACCTTGCAAGATCTTGTGCTGATTCTCTAGACTGCCGAGCAGACGTCATGTCTTCGTCGCCGACGCCATCATTATTATGACTGTCATCAAGCATCATCATCATCATCATCATCATCATCATCATCTGATCTGATGGTGATGATATCATCACCGTATCTTCTTCAAAGCATATTTCGGTAAATAGTTAACAACAACAACAACAACAACAACAAGAATTATATTAACATAATTTCGAAAAAAAAGTTTTTTACTGATTATATTTTTAATTCAAATCAACTTTTAAATTGTACAATCCACTTAAACCCGCCCAGCTTAAACATGTAAAACATGTAAATTACATAAACATAAAAATTACACAAACATAAAAATTACACAAACATTTAAATTACACATACATGTAAGTTACATAACCATGTAAATTATGTAATCCTGTAACATGAACAATGATGATCTTAAAACGAGCATCAACCACTAAGCTGGAATCTCAGTCGGATGGACTCGGCCATATTTCCGTGTGTTGGACTCACGAGGTGTGACTCCATTTGGCGGCTTCCGTGGACTTCACAAAATGCAGACGACTCCACGTCCGTTCAATTTTCTTCCGGTTATCGGCGCACGATGATGATGATGATGGTGGTGGTGATGGTGATGATGATGATGATGGTGATGATGATGATGATGGTGGTGGTGATGGTGATGATGATGATGGTGGTGGTGGTGATGATGGTGGTGGTGATGGTAATGGTGAAGAAGAAGAAGAAGAAGATGATGATGATGATGATGATGATGATGATGACGATGATGTTTATCAACGTGGGATCCTAGTTGACTATTGTTAATTAGTGTTATTGNGTTATTATTATTATTATTATTATTATTATTATTATTATTATTATTATTATTATTATTATTATTATTATTATTATTATTATTATTATTATTATTATTATTATTATTATTATTAAATTAATTGATATCATTCGCAGTCACTTTTCAGACACCGACATATTTATTCCTCTTTTTTAAAAGATGATGATGATGATGATGATGACGATGATGATGACGACGATGATGACGACGACGACGATGATGATTTCTTCAGTAGAAAACACCAACAATCGACCAAACCAAACACAGAATACAAACAATCATTTTCAATAGCATCTGACTCACATATCAACATGTCTTCTCTAACAGGGGACGGTGGGTCGAGAGAAGGCCGGTGGGTGACGGACGGATGCATGGATGGATGCATGGATGGATGCATGGATGGAGGCATGGATGGACGGATGGATGGACGGATGGATGGACGGACGGATGGATGGAATAACGGATTGACGGATGAATGGATGGATGAAGGGACTGACGGATGAATGGATGGATGGATGGATGGATGGATGTAATGATGGATGGATGGATGGATGGACGGATGGAAGGAAGGAAGGATGGATGGATGGACTGACGGATGGACGGACGGATGGATGGACGAGTAGGTGGGTGTTTACGTAAATAAGAATGGGGAGTTTGGAAGACATCTGCGTGCTCCTGGCATGCGTGCAACTTTGATGAGGCTCCGTCACCCGAACTGTGGAGGCGTCCAGATAAATGGAACACCTTTCTGCCGTGAAGACAGATAAGCGACCATGGAGAAATATAATTAGTTCTGCATACCTAATTGCGGTTCAAAATGGACTCTCTCTCTCTCTCTCTTCCTCTCTCTCCCCTCTCTCTCTCTCTCTCTCTCTCTCTCTCTCAGTTCTCTCCTCTCCTTTTACTCATCATCATCATCTCTTTTTTTCCTGCTCATGTTCGTCAGCCAGAGAAATGAACATTTTGTCACTCCCGGAAAAGGTGTTTAAATCCGCTGGAAGTAATTAATTAAATGATTGATGGATGATTGATTTATTAATTGATCGGCCGATTGATTGATTGATTGATTGATTTATTGGTTTATTGATCCAATTCTCTGATTGGTCATCGTCTTCGTCGTCGCCATCTTAGTCCAGTCAATGGAATACGATGAGGGAGACGAAAGAATCCAGTTATTCAACTAAAGAGTTAATTCCTTTCGAAGACAGAAAAGTCGAAAAGTGACTATGGGATTGCACACACACTCGTACAATGTGACCAGGAACTCTGCATTGGAAATGAGGAAGCGAGGCTTGGAATGAAAACTTGACACCTTTCCAGTATCGTACGGAAAGAAACTAACAAAGCCATGGAAGGAGAGTTGACAAGCATTCTTGGACTCTTTCTTTCAATTTCAAACTCCATTTCATCCCTGATCTTAAAAGGTTTCGGATCCTGCGCGCTTCGAAGTTTTCTTTTTCAAGGTTTCCTGACCGAGCCGTGATGATGACGGACAATCACCTGAGGTAATTTGATCGGAAGGGGACTTGCTCCGATGATGGACATCAGGGGTATTTTCCTTTCCACGTTGGTGACGGAAAGTAAATTGAATGTCACGGGTTTTTATTGTCATCCATCAAACGTGGGTCTCCTCCATTAGCCCTGATGAAGTTCAAATTGCCGGCACACGTTCTCTGTTCGCGAGTGAAACGAAGGAAAACTTCAAAGGCTTTCAGGAGTCCTTCACCAGAACACGGACTGTAAAACTACTTTGCAGTAGCAGCTGGAATCTTGTGCATCTTTTGCGGAACAATTTTTGAGGATTTTTCAGTTTTAAAGACTACAGAAACTGCCATTTCACAAAAGTTGAGATTCACTTTACATGTCCATAGGAATGTCTGTGAGAATGATTGAGTGAGTGAGTGAGTGAGTGAGTGAGTGAGTGATTGAAGGAATAAGTAAATGAATATATGATAACCTTCTAGGGAAAAGTCCTAGGGGGAGGCTATCTCAGTATATAATAATATAATATAATATAATATAATATGATATAATGTGATGTGATGTGATGTGATGTGATGTAATGTAATATGTTTAAGAATAAAAAAAGGTAATCCAATAAATTTATTCAATTCATTAAGTGCCATGGAAAATTGTATTTCGACCGAATGAATTCTCAGGAAATGCAACATTATAACTGGCGCCCCTGGCGAAACATTTGAAACATTTATTAACCGTTTGCATATTCGTATTTATTTAATGCAAATAATCTTTTATTCATCGTTTGTTAATTTAAATAAATTATTAAAATATATTCGATGGTTTTATTTACATCGATTTGTATTAATTTCTCAAGGCCATTTTTGAGGTTAGGTTCCTAGCAATGTTCCTGGCTACAAAGAATGGTCGAATGTTAATTGATTATCCGGATATTTGTTTATATATTTGCCAGTTGACAATTATTTTAAGTCATTGCTTTAACGAATATATTGTAACTTTTGTAATATTTTCTAAGTACTAACGAGGTCAGTCAGCAGCTAATTGAAGTGAATTCTCAACTTAGCATCTTCTCTTGCACAATTCTGAGTAGAGACAGACCGAATTTTGGCTTCGGTTTAGGATAAACAGAATTTTAATCAATAGAAAAGTTAATTGTAGTGTTTCGGCCGAAAGTGATTTAGGCCTTCGGCCGTCCTCCAGAAGTCTACCTATTGATACTGGTGACAAAATATAAATTAATTTTTATAATGGTGTTTGATTCGCTTTCATCAATTTACAACATTTGTAGGCGGAAAGTTGTCATGTAAACGGCGAAAACCAAAAAATAACTTTCGATCGGTCGATAATTCTGGGACACAACATTTTCCAAATTTAATTCGACCTCACCTGAGTAGGTTATCTCACCTTCTCTCAAAAGAAATTATATTCAAAATGGTATATTTGGTATGCCGAATTAAGACCATCAATACAATACAAAGACCAGCGCTGTAAAAAAAAACAACAAAAAAAAACATCGAGACAAAACATGCAACTAAGCAGAAAACAGAGAAAGTGTCTAAGCACATTCTCTCCTTGAGCACATTCCCATCCAAACTGCCGATTAAGATACCATGATTTATCGATTGTTGCACATTTTGAGGAAACACAGAATTATTAACGAAAATATTTTTGATTCAGAATTTACTTAATATTTCAAATTCCTAGATGACCGTAAGTCAGATTCGCGTGGATTAATTTGTCTACGGTAAGCATACCTGTTGTGGAGGCGGGTTCGTGTAAATAAAAGCATGTGTGCTACTGTCCGCTGTTGTATGTTTTGATTACAAGTGAGAATAATGCCCTGAACCTGTGAGCTACGCACATCGATCAGTTCATGCAAATGAGTTCACATTAAAACTCAAGCATACTTTTCATTCATTAGAATTTCGTATGGTCGCTGTCGTCTGAACCGATCTGTTCTTCCAGTTTTAGGAAGCAAGTCTTGTTGAATTTGCGCAAAGTGGACTTTTTATTTAAAGTGGTGTTCGTGCATTTAAAGATCGGGATTTCATTAAATAAAATTATTCTAAGACTGTTTCGGCCAGAATCAGATTAGTCGGAAATGGATTTCAGCAGGAATTCGAGCTTCTCAAAAGCAATCGCCTTCGTTGCTGGGATGATGGTGTTTTATCTGACCTCGAACTTTTTCTATACTAGTAATGACAACCCAGAACCTTGTGGCCTTTGCGTGCTCAGAGATTCTGAAGTGAAGGTTAATAGTAGACTATTGGGTTACAAAAGGTACACAGACCTTGAGAAGGTCCAATATAGGTCTCTGGTGGCCAGGAAAGCTCTGGCAAATGATCCAGAGCTGGTGGACTTTGTGAGGAAGGTTATTGATCCACCCGGTACCTCGGGAGTTACTAAGATGTCGAGACCTCTTGTGACCACACCTCAGGCTACTGAAGTGGACAGGATTTTAGGAAAGCAGGTTTGTCATAAGAACGAATTATTATTTGAAGCTCCATTATGCTATTCCTCACTAATTCTCAGCTCTCAGTGATTCAGCCAGTACTTTCTGCTGTGATCCTTGGTCCATTGTTTGTTCTGCATTTCATTTGCGAATTTCGAGTTCACGGTAGTCCTAACTATTCAATGCAACATAATTAAGGACTCAAACGTCATCGTTAAAAAGCAAAAGTTAAAAAAACTGACAAAGTCACTGGTGGACAAGATTTGTAGAGTGCACGTATCAACACTTTTACATTACATTGTGTATGTAGTTTTAATTAAAGAATCAATTCTGAAAGAGAAAAATTACCGAGCCTGCTCGCCTAAGTTTTGATTCCAGCTTCCATGTTTTGCGCTTGCATCGCACGCGAGTAAAACAGTTTGGTGCACTTCGGAACGCCCAGTGGAAATCCATAATCGCATAATTTTAAAAATGTTGTTCACTTCAATCGTATCATTTTTTTTTGCCCCAGATTTAAAACAGCCACACCTGTCGCTATCAAAGCTGCGAAGATAGATCCCTTGCATGCGTGGGCCGTAATCCGTCAGTCGTATTTACAAAACATGTTATTAAACATGTTATGTTTAATATAAATCTAATATATAAATTCTTTGTTCGATTATACATCCATTGATCCTCAACTGGCCGACCATTTATATTCACCGCTCTTTCCCAGGTCTAATGATTAAGACTCTCACGATAGTAGCCCCGATTCGAACCCCGTTACGTTTTGGACTCGTTGCATCAATTTAAAGATCTTGTTGGAAGATCAATCATTAAATCGTCATTAAGAAAGTTATATAAAGGGGTTTGCAATTCAAAACTTTCTTTTACATTCACTTCATCGTGGGCAGGAAAGCAGGTTTGACAGAAGAAGAAAGAGAACAAATTACGACCTTCAAGAAAGCAAGCTATTCAATAAGAAAGATTGCTAAGGAATTGAATAGATCAAGAACTGTCATAAAATGTTTTTAGATATGCACTGTTTTAAACTCAAGTTATTGGACAAAATAGGGATTGTCTTAACAATTTCTCTAGCACTGCACAACAGAAGTATTGTTATGCAATCTATTGCAGATTGAGTCTCTAACACATGTGTCTGACGGGTCGGTTTGATGCATAACAGGCGAATTTTCTTTTTAATGAGAACAAGTTCTTTCTGAATTGTGTTTCCTGCCTTTAGTGTCCGAAGGCCCCCTGAAAACCGCTTCAAATTCAATTGGCAATCTAAAATATACAGACTCTAATTATCGACCGATGACATACGTTTCATTCTTAAGTAAAATGCAAGGCTGGAGATTGGTTCTTACCTTCAATCCATTACGACAGCAGCAGGTTGAATTTCAATCATTTCCCGATTTCGATCTCATTTCAATTTCATTTTTCAACTGTGAACTTAAAGCAAAATAAAACTCAAACTCGAAAATAGCATCTCGTGCCAAGAAAGTCATTGCTGCAACTAAATTAACATATTCAAAATCGTAAAGATCACTTTATTGTCAATGAATAATTTTTAACGTCACAGCATTCAATTTCAAATATATTAAGAATTTAATGGTTCAAGAACCATCGTCCATTCCCAGGTGAGAGGATTTTTTGTGGAGGCGGGAGCCTTGGATGGAGAGAGGTCTTCCAATTCCATTTTCTTTGAGATGATGAGAAATTGGACAGGGCTTCTTATTGAACCAGACCCATACTTTTATACCCAACTGCTTGGAAAGAACAGGGCCTGTT